>BPLR01017920.1:0-64104 GCA_021605095.1 Caerostris extrusa | reverse complement strand
TTACGTATTGCTAATACTACACCATATATTCAAGTATTTGAACACAATACCGAAATGATAAAAAGCCAATATATATAACAAGGCAAGTTAACGTGACTATCAATATGTCTTGTGAGAAGAAACTGAATATTTCTTCGGTTGAGTGCCTGAGCTGAGCATTAAATTCTGTCTCAAAAATCTTGCATCTATCATTCATATGTTTGAAATTTATGTTTCGTAATTTTAAATCAAAAGCATATGTTATGAGCTAGGCCAAGCTTTTCCAGAATCTTTAGAATCATTATGAGGTCTGTGGCTGCTGGTTTTAGATGTCCTCTAAATTTACGGAGTACAATGTCGCTGACTATCTGCTTTTACCAGTTTCAACCTGTTCATTTCCTACTGCTTTTCCACAATTTTCAATCCATATTATTTTCAAAGTAAATATGGAAATTTCTTTGTTTTACTCCTGAAATGAAAATTCTACTGAGAAATACTAAGAACTCAGCGACCTCTTTAGGTTGAACATAATTGCTGAGATATACGAGAGAAAATTTCATCACAGTAATGTACTCCAGGAGTTGTATGTGACAGTAAATACATCACCTTTCAGATAAGCTGTAGGAAATTGAGTATCATATGGAGGAGAAAAACAAAAAAGTAATCATATATATATTATAGTAGTCAGTATGGTAGTAGTAAAGTAAAATATAAAAATAAGTGAAGTAAAATATATCATAGTAGCACACATTATAGTATTTTTCTATGTTGGAATGAAAAGCATGGAAACAAAATTTTTCCTATAGTCATTTTCACATTGCACTTTAATATGCTGTAACAAGACAACATTTGAAGCATGTGTAAAATTTTATAACTTGAATTTTCTTATATGGCACAAAGAGTTTAATAGAGAAATTTATTACATCAAATCAGTTGGGAGAAAATCGCCTAACAAACAATTAGTAGTGTGAGGTTTGTAAATATACCATCCATTTTCCGTCCAGGTCACATTTTTGTGGATTAGTATAAATTTTTACAAAGCGTTCAGAAAATTCATGTATTTTGTTGATAGAAACATGACCAGCGGAAGCGTAAATTCTAGAAGAAATAAAAAAATTAATTTTAATTTTCATTCAGTTAAGATAAATATACTATCCTTAAATATAATTTTCCAACTTCTCAACTCTGATCAAAGCAATTATTTTTGCCAGTAACGATTTTTAAAATAAAAGGCCTGTGAAATAATTTTACTAAGCAGTGCTACCTCAAACTTAAAAAACAAACAATACATTTTTGCAGATTTTCACTCTTCACTTTATAATAATAAAAATTAGCCTTGAGAAACGGTGCGGAATCAAAAAGTTCCAAAGTTTGCTTTGTTAATAGATCGCGCTACAAGTGACATAAAGAGAGAGGGAATTCGGCTTGCCGGAGTGATATTTTCGAGATCAGAAATGGCGACGTATTGGCGTGAGTTTGCGCATTAAACCGCATTGATTGTTTCGAGGTCTTCTCGACGGAAAAAGTGACTTCCACCATTCAACAGTTGCACCTTCATCCACGACAGTAAGGTCATACCAACTTGATGGAAAACCAGAAACTTGTTTCCCTCATGCCATACAGTCTTCAAATATCTTCCTCGCTCAGTTCTGAAGTCATTCTCCTAACGAGTAGTTCTTCTTTTCACAGCATTTGAAAGTGGTTCTTTAATTATAATCACCCCTGTATATATTTAACTCTTTCGAGCATAAATCCCAAATGTGCATGACTCTAACAATAATCATGACTCGATGCTCAAAGTTTTCAATTCCTGGAACTTTGAAGAGATAAGAAAAGTCAGTTCTTAGGAAATTTTTCCTTCTCCAAATGTCTCCGAACGCATCTTAAATTTTACATCACCCATTCAAAAGTTTCCAGTTAATTGGGATTCGTATTTACGCTCCGAAGAACAAGCAGCAAAAGAAAAGCTTTATTTAAGCGATTCCGCAGAAAAGCCTCGCCCATGGGGAGCAGGACTCAATGGATTGCAAAGCGCACTCTCATTTTCCAACATTGTTCTGGAAATCTTTTAACGTGAAGTAATGGTGTGATAAACACGGCGGAATTGTTACCGGTAATGTTTGGGCGGATTAGGATTATGTAGAACAGAAAACCAGATAAACATTCAGATCGAGCTTAATCTGCTGTCCGCCTTATTCCAGAATAAATCTCTATGAATAAAAGAATAAAAGCATTTTCTAGGTAAAAGTGACTGATTCTTTTTTAGATAATAATTGAAAATATTTTAGAATCCGTTTCAGTAATGTCAGATACTTGACAACCAACAGTTAATTTCCAACCAATTGTAGAAAATTTTAAATGTTCAGAAGATTTTGAATATTAGCAGATTTCAATGCAAATATTTTAAAATGTTTTATTATTATTATTATTATTATTTATGCTGTGTATATGGATCATGTCATTTGCATTTGTCATTTCATTTTTGGTTATAACACCTATTGAAAATAACGGGCCAGTGAACAGGTCTTTTAGAAGCATTTCCTTTGCTTGACTATTGAAAGAAAATCTTAAAAGTTGAACAATGACTGCATGTTTTTTTTTTTTTCATTACAGGCTCTTGACTTTAAAATTTTTTTATCTTACTTGTATTTATTTATTTTATTATTTGCCAAACGATTTCATTATATTTAAATTTTTATAACTATTTACGTAAAGCAGACGATTTTGAAACGATAAGATTTATAGAAACGTTAATCGTTCAATAAATCGTTTCAAAGATAATAAAAAAAAAAGTTGTTTGAATTTTTAAAAATTCGAGGATTTTTATTTTATTATTATATTTAATTTTTGTACAGTATAAAAAAAAACTGTTTGTACATTTTTATCTTAATAACTGAAAAATTATTTTTTTTTTTACATTTGATGAAATAGTCATTTTAATATTAAAAATTTATTTTCATTTTGAAATATGCACGAGATATTACTTTACAGATTATTTAATTCACGTGTGGCAACATATTTATAACAAATTGATGGAATTCAAAAAATAATTAGATTTTTGAACTGGAGATTCTAAACTGGTGTTTATTCGCGCTCAGGATAAAAAAATAAACTTTGAATTATTGTGTTAAGAGAACTGTATTCTGTTATAAAAAGGTAAAAATAACCTTCGTTTGTTGTTTGTTTGTTAAAAATTTGTTTACTATTCGCAACTGAATTTTGAAAACATCTGCCTTCATACATCTGCATTATTTTTTTATTGCCATGTTGAGTAAGTTGCAACATTTTTCTATTAAGAGTTATTAAAATGACATTTGATTTAAAAGGATGATTTTCAAGTATAGTTATTTACAGATGTATAAAATTTAATTTCATTTTAGAAAATAATTTTTTTCCGTTCAGTTCTAAGCACTCTGTTAAAAATGATAAGAAGTGAAAGTTTTGAAAGCAAATTCAGATGCTTATGATATTTAAGAATAAATATGACGTCATATCTATCTCCTCCTAAAACAATCTACTGAAATAAACAAAAGAAAATTAATAAAAAATTATTATAATAAATTAATAAATAATTATTTTTTAATTTTTTAAAAATAATTTTTTTTTTCCTTTTTAAAAATTTGAAAATTATTTTTAAAATTAAAAAATAAATGCTTTTGTATTTAATGTTATGAAATCCAATAGAACTATGATTGAATGATGATAAAGTTTAAAAGAAATTTGAAAATTATGTTTACCATTAAGTCATTACCTACAACATTTAATTATTCTAACGACATTTTTATTTTTGCAATTTATCCAATTCTTTTTTTTTTTTCTTTTTTTTTTTTCAAATTCTTTTCTTTTTTTTTTTTTTTTTAAAAGGCAGAGAATTTCAAAATTCTTTAGAATTTGACTAAAAAAAATAAAAGACCTATTGAAGATTTCAGCTGTGTAAAGTAATTTTGAAGTATATGTTGTGTCTTCCACGAAATCGTTGCTTTAACTAAAACCAGAACAAAATAAGGAAAATTAATAACATAAGAAAATTTTTTCTTCTATTTTAATTTATTTTCTTATTTGTTGAATTGTTTAATTTTTCTGAATGATGGTATTCCCAAAAATGAATTCTTATATAAAAAGACAATACTTTTTTGGGGATATTATTGTAGTTTATTTTAAAGTATATTTGCAATAAAAGATTTCTGATAACTTGAACAGAATTTCTAGCTCAACCTGAAATTTTATTTGGGTTGAATCCTTTTTGAATCCTATTTCCTTTTCAATCATTAAAAAAAACGATTCTTATAAACAATTCGGCAGAAAATGGCAACCTCGTTTATCATTACCTGCACTAGAATTTCTTAATTTGTCTTGTGATCTACAGGTAATAAAATTAGTGAGAAAAATATATTTTTATAATTAAAAATCAAAATTTTTTAATATTAAAAAAATGTTATATTTAATGTTATGAAATCGAATAGAACAGTGATTAAATAGAGACAAAATATTAAAAAATTTAAAATTTTGTTTACCATGAAGATATTATGTACAATTAATTATTCTAACGACATTCTTATTTTTACTTTATCCAATTAATATTCTTATTTTGCTACAAAAATATTGTTTTATTTTATCCAACTGGTATTTTTTATTTTTATTTTTATTCTGATGGTATTCTTAATTTTTTAATTATAAATTAGTTTGGACATAATTTTATAATTTAAAAAATATCAAGAATATCATAAGAATAAAATAAAGGGGACAGACATTAACAGAATATCATCAGAATATATAAAGGGAATATTTAAAAGAACATAAGTTTATAATTTTAATTGTAAATGTATATCCTTTTTTCCAATTCCTACTATTAGTTCACACTCTCCCTATATATATCTTGTTCAAATATTCAATCATTAATAAAATACTATTTTATTCATCCACTCAAGTTCAAATTTATTTTTGAACTTGTAGTGGATGATTGTTAATATAGTTTTTCAATGTTAATATAGTTTTTTCAAAAATAATCATTAATTAAATTTAATTAATTAATTTCAGTTTTTATGATTTAAGTTGCATGTATCTAATAATAGATGGCGCCAGATGTAAAAGGAAAATTTCAACTTAAAAAGTAGCAATTGACTTAATTTTTTTTTTTTTATAATACTTGTTTATATATAACTTCAAAGTCATACATCTTCTTTTTTTGGAGGCTTATGAACTATTCACAATGATACATAAACGCAATTTAAAAAAATTGAAATATTGTAGATGTTTGTAACAAGTGCTTTATTAAAATTCCTTAATTTATATAAATTATTAATATAATAAATCGTTGTAAATGAAAATGAAAATAATTGCTGTCCTTCAACAACATAAATTTAGAAATTCCTCCAAGTCACGTAAAAACTCAAATATTTTTTTTTTTTTAAAGATGATTTTTGATATATATCTAGTTAAAACAATATTAATTATTAAAATAAAATGTTGTAATTAATGTCTTTTGATTATTTATTTATTTAAAAATAAAGAAGAACCCTAGAAGATAATATCATGCTCATGCATAATATTAATAATAGCAAACAGGTTTTCTTTTTCGCTTTTGAAAATGTTGTTGTTGTTATTCTAATGGAGATGATAATACAGAGGCAGTTAATCTGTATGCCACAAACAAGGGGCTGCAACGCTGTTACTCATTTAGACACGTGTAGCTGGAAAACATGTAACAGACGCGAGTAACTCTACTCCCTATTTGAAAATGTAAATTTATGCAATGCTAACAATTCCGAGTCTAGGTAAACAATGGTATTATATAGAAATTTGTGATAAAAAATGATTAGATGGTCTGAAGAATTAAATTGCTTAATTGTTTCATGTATATTCTTAAAGGTAAAATTAAAAAATATTGGTAAATCAAAAAAGTTAATATAAGAAGAGTATAAAAAGACAAATATCACGATCATATATGATAATAAGATAATAATAACAAACAGAGTATTTTTTTTTTTTTTTCATTTTTTTAAAAACTTGAATTTATGCATTGCTAACAATTCCATGTTTAGGAAAATAATGGTATCATGGAGGAAATTTGTGATACAAAAAGATTACGTGGTCTCACGAATTAAATTGGATAATTGTCTCACTAATTTTTATTTCCTTAGAGGTAAATTGAAAGAATATTCGTAAATTAAAAATATTACAAATATAATCTTGTCTTTTATATTAAAAATAACTTTTTAAGAGAAAGATTTCAAATTAAAATTTTTTTGAAAACCTAAATAATAAAGCAAATTATTTTATATTTATTGAAAAGTACAATGAACAACAAAGCACATATTCGTTTATAAATTCAAAGAACCTTATTTTAAATTTTTTTTTTTTTCATTGTTACTGTGCTCTTGTTTAAACACTTGTAAACTCCTTAAAAATCAAGACTGACTTCAGAAAAATTTGCGGTTCAGAAAACAAACACTGTGTTACCTTCTCCTAAGTCAATATGGACGTCCCATGTTTCGAGACCTTTCAACCTAACTCTGGCCAAAAGAAAACAGACGATCAAGCCAATTGATTTTCCAATTTTTCTCATCGCTAAAAAGTTCCCCCAACTCAAAGAAGATTTTTTCACTTCAGTCAGTTGATTGCTGTTCCACGCGTTCAACCAGTCAGCCATCGAGTACATTGGGCATTTTTCCGAGTCCTGTTTAGGTGCCGAAAAGGAAAAAAAAAATCCATTATTTTTTTATTAGATAACCTTCTTTGTTATCAATCTTTTGTGTTGGTTTTCTTCTTTATCTAAATTAGTGCTGTTAAATGTCTCGTATAAAACCAAATTTTAGTGGTTGTACTGCATTAGAAAAAATTTTGGTATAGAATATAAAATAGACATAAATATATAAGTTTCAGAAAAGTTAAGTGACGTAATTTTTTTGATTAATATATTAAGCAAATATTTGATGACCGTTTAACAAAATTCTACAATGTGAACGTAATACTTCAGCTAATCATTTTGATGTAAAATAATCAATAAATATTTATTTATTTTTACAATTACATGATATTTTATATAATTTAATGAAGAAAAAAAAAACCAAATGATAAAATTTCATCTTATGTTATAATATGCTATTAGGGCCTGAATGGCCGAGTGGCTAGCTCTCTGGCGTTTGGTACCATAGTTTCGGGTTTGAGTCCAGGCGGTGCCATGGATGTTTGTAATGGTTCGGAATCCCTTTAAACCGTAGATCCCAACCTAACAAGATCGTAGAGCGTTGCGGCGTTGCAGGTATTGTTACTCTGCGTCCGTATCTTATCTTCAAGCTACACGCACCTTCTGGGCAGTGCTAAGTGAGTAACGTCTGTGCAGTGCTTGACTTAAGGCAACCAAGACCATTGTCTAAGTGTTTCCAGCTGCATTAAAACAAAAAAAATATGCCAATAAAATTATTAAACACAATAAAATTCCTTTTAACAGTAATTGTAAAGTGGTCAATTTTATTAATAATAATAATGGTTATTTTAGTAACTACCAATTTTTATAAGTAATAATTAAAAAATGCATATTAAAATTAATTGCATGTCAATTTACAAAAGTATATGCTTATAAAATCAAATTTACTAACAATAACACTATTAATTAAATGCAATCATATTATTTTTTTTTAAATTTTCAAACACGCTTTTATGTAAAAAAATAAATAATTATACAAAGATTTAGTAATATTTAAAAATATATGTATGGGGGTAGTTAAAATTTAAAAATTTCGTAAAATTTTCAATTAAGTTTTTCAAGTGTATAATAACGAATTTTTATAAGCATTTTAATTATCTATATGCTTTAGTTTATGTTTGAACTGTTATAAGTGGAATAATTTAAATAATTTTACATCATTAATGAAAAGTAAAATTATTCAATATAAGTTTATGATGAGCATTAAGTATTCAACTGCTGTCGAACAAATTTATTTATTTCTTTTTATTAAAATTTGTATTAAATTTTTTATTCAGAGTTCTAGAAATGAATAATTTTATTTTATTTATTTAAAACTGTCACTTTAAAAGGGGGCTAAACATGTTTCAGAACATCATTTCGCTCTACTTTTAGCTTAAAAGCTTTACATAAAAAAAAAAAGAAAAAAGGGATGTTCTTTTTTTTTTTTTCAGATACCTCAAACTTTTAGCTTTTCCTTTGGCGAAGTAAGAAACCATCGCATGTTTCTTGAGAACACAAATTTAATTTTTACTGCATCCCCGTGGGAGTTAATTCCTTTCAGTTCTGTTACTCAATCTTCATTTTAAAGTAAAAACACCTCGGTATTAGGTGATACTGCTCTTTTCTTCCTCTTTTTTACTGTAATGCATGCCGTAAAATTATGTATGTATACGCAAAAAAATTTTTTCATATCAGGGCCTTTTCTTTTTTAACGTTTTAAAGGAAATAAAACACCCCCTGCACTATAATATTTTTTTTAGAACTTTGCTAAATGAATTGCACTTTTCAATTTTTTTTTTTTTTTTTTTAGTTCTTTAGTTAAGTAATTATTTAGTATCCCCAGAGTAGGGAAAACTAAGCATGAGTTTCTAATTAAACGCTGAAAATAGTGAAAAGAAGTAACTCTGCATAAATTTATTTTATCAAGTTCATATTTTTGCAATCAATATTTAATATTTTTAAATTTTTCATTAGATATTCTTTCAGCTTTAGGAACAGGTTAATATGGTTCAATTAATACGGTTAACTCGAAATTATAGACACAATTTAGAACTATATATTTCCATATAAAAATCTCATTTCCGAAAAATATGGCACTGAGCACCAAAGTTTTATATATATATACATTCAAATATTTGAATGTTCTATAAATACATTCAATTATCTGATATTTTCTATAAATATAATTAAATAATTTGAATATCTGTATAAAAACTTTCAACGTCTGATATTTCTATCAATACATTCAAGTATCTAAATATACTAATTTTTTCTCATGTGAAAAGTTCAGAAATCAAATTAAAACAATAAACCGTTTAATCATACAAAACATTTGTTATAAAAAACATGCAAATAAAGTTTTGGCTCAGTAAAGTGTTAATTCAATAAAAGAATGAAATTTAATGTATTGCTGTCATTATATACAAGATTAATTCTTTGACAAACTGTCCAAATTTTATAAAATTATTAATATTTAATGACAATTATGGTATTAAGCAATTAATATTATTAATTTGTAAATTGCTTTCATTTGGTTAATAATGCAAAACGAATAATCTCAATCGTTATCTATCGCCCGTGAATTTAAATATAATTCCTTAAAAATATATTCCTTTATTATATCTTAATCATGACTCTTAAGGAATTCTTTAATCTTATCTTCAGCTGTTAAATGGGCTTACACAGTTTTTTCTATTTTATTAAATTACTCTGAATCCATTGGCTAATGTGATGAATTAAAAGCACTATACTCTGCACTACTCTCAACGGCACTATACTCTGATAAAACTGTTTTTAATCTTCTTAATTCACATTAAAAAAACAAAATTTTTAAGATTTAAAAAGATAAAAAAAAAACGCAAATTTAAGGAACATCTTAGCCCATAAATTAAATTCAATTGCAAAATTTTGTTTAATTCTAAACTATTTTACAAAATTATTTATGCTCTTAAAGGTTTAACTAAGAGGGATTCATTTTTACTGCTATTTACTCTCAAAATCTGATTATTTTACATTAAGATCAGTTACAACAGCAGATGTTTAGCAGATTCAGCGTTAGCCAGTGTGTTCAACTGAATGGGAGCTTCTACACTGCAATGACGTTTTTCCACCACATTATTGTATGTTTACTTTTCAAGAATGTCATCTGAAGGGTTCACAGCCTCTTTTTACCTCTGACCTCTTTTCTAGGATCCTTCGAATTTATATTTTGCACAGCTAGGGATCCTTTCGGAGGAGTAACATTTTCAAAATTCGAAATCAAGATTTGTGTGTTTGTTCGGAAGAATAGATTGGAGAGGCATTATCTCTAACGACTTGTATTTATGGAAAACGGGTGTTGGTTCAAAACTCGACAAGCAATGCAGAAATAACATTTTTTTGTTTTTATGCCTTGATTTCCCTATAATTCCTTGTTTAGCTTTAGAAGAGTAAGAGGAAGGAGCAAATTTACTAGATTTTTACAAATTTACTAATTACTACAGATTTACTATCCTTGTGAAAATAGTCAAAATTGTGGTGATACAACTCCGCACTCATATTTTCCCCAACTATAAAAGCTGTTATCATAAGCTAGGAACCACAATATGATGTAAGGTGATAAAGTGTGTTAGTAGTAGTTGTAGTTTAGAGCAGGGCAGTTGTTTCAAATACCGAAAAAAGGGTGATTATAGTTGAAATGTTAGAGTGCTTGGTTTACCGCTTTACGGTCGTTTTTTTTTTTGCATACGAGTGATAAATAGACCATCACCTACAATTTAAAGGTGGATTCTGCACTTTTAACAAACATCTATGTCACTGTTATGATTCGAGCCTGAAACTTGTGGTAAGAAAGGCCGCAGAGCTATCCATTCGGCCATCAGATCATTTGGAACTAGTAAAGAAAGAACAGAAATAAAAATTTAGAAATAGACTTCGGGATTTAATCAGACAGTTATAAACTATAATTTGCCAGGAATAATATAAAAAAACGCTGTAAACATAAGTACAGCATCAGTCTTTTCATCAGTTTACTCCCGGCGGTGGCATGTATGTTTGTAGTCGTTTGGAATCCACTTTAATCTGTAGGTTCTGTTTAGCCCTCATGTGCACACGAAACAGTAGAGCGACAAACCAAACCAATCATCTATTTACATATATGTAGGACTTGTTTGTCTGCAAATACAATTAGCAGATGGCGTCACTGAACGCTATGTGTAATCGAAGTGTTTTCTCCATGAATGGGTGTAATGAACTCTAAACTTTGACCGGAGGAGACGGAGGAAGGACCCCTGAGAGACTGAAGTTGGTTGTTGACGAGAACGGATAGCTGAATGACACAGTTAGAGAATGAAAATGGGCGACGAATATTTATAAAACCCAGAATTATTAATTATGGTAAATAATAGTGTGTAATTAAAAAAAATGACTAGAAAAGGAACATCTTGCTTTTTCATTTTTCAAATTACTAGACACCATTGAAGACACACCACTTTATATATATGCGTAAATTTTAAGTAGTTGATACTGTTCCAAACATATAATAATGTATGATTAATACGATTATTAACTTAAGTATTGTTACTTCCTAGTTTTGGAGAAAAAAATTCTTCATTAACTTAATGGCCATTGGTTTTAATAAAAATTTAGTTATTCTTTATTTATACAGCAGTAAATGTATTTCAATGATGATAATTTTTTTCTATCTGTTGTATTTTAATTAAGAGACACAACAAAATATTTTCAGCAAACCGTAACTCTTGAAATGATTATTTTTTGTCTTTTGGTGGGATTGTTATTATTTTTTTTTCCTTATTTCATTTTACATTGGGGGACAAAACTGGAAAATGCCTTTTTCTGCATTTTTCTTTTTCCCCAGTCATCTCGGTTTGATGCCGAAATAAAACAAAGCGCATCTTTATATTATACGAATATCGTTTTGCTTTGGGAAGAGCATAAAAAATAATTGTTTGCCTTTAGTCTTCTTTTTTTTGCTGAATAACAACTGCAGCTTCGTATCACGGCGAAGGCGTTTTCACGGCAACTTCTATAATGGATACTTTCCTTTTTAGCTTCAGAAAATAACTTGGCGTTGATGCAGTCGGCACTGGAGTTAGACTATCTGAGGATTTTGCTCTAATGTCTAGTCTTACGACTGCTGTCGCAATAACCTGCCAAATGCGTTTCCTTAAGCCTCTGTCTCTGTTTCTGTTTAAAACTGCTCTTCCGCTTTATGCTGCTCGGTCCTACACGGTTCTGAGTTTGGAAAAGATATTCCGGTTTTTAGAGGTTTAAATTTATCGATGTAGTTGGGATCGACGATGGCATACATTATTTCCAAAAATTCGTGTTTGTTAAAACTTTTAATGGTTATCTGGAAATCATTAAAATCAACTGGATACGAATTCAAATTAAATGAATATTTCATGAATCAAATTAAATGAATATTTCATGAATCAAATTAAATGAATATTTTCTAAAAAAAACTGTTATCTTTAAAATTATTAAATTTCATGCAAAAAAATATAAATACCTTTTTTGCCAGTACTTTATTTATTTATTTATTCTTCATCTTCAATGGTAGAAAGCCCCAAGTTAGACCCAGGCCGACTGCCTACTAGCACATTTCGAGACAGGAGATATTTTTTTTTTTTTTTACAGAGTAGGGTTGCAGCCCTACGCCGAACAGTCTTGTTATACCGGGATCTACGGTTTAAAGTGGATTCCGAACCACTAAACGTAAATGGCATCGCGGAACTCGAAGCCTTGGGGCGTGCACCATAACGCTAGTCACTCTAGGCTCTATTTATTTATTTATTTGATAAAACTCGCATACAATAAATATGCTAAGTACAACATAAACAACAATAAATTGCTATATACTAAAGATTATTTGATATACTATTAATTAAAGGTGTATTGTGACTATAATAATAAAATATTCAAAGGGTTAAGAATTACATTCATAGTAGAATCTAAATTGAATCATCTAAATTGAAAAAGTTAAAAATATTGAAATTCATATAATTTTTAAAAAAAAACCATCTTGTTTTAATGCCATATTAAATAATATCTTTTATAAAAGATAATTATTTATTTTGCATTCAAATCCTTTAATTTTATAGGATGGAGGTTCAATTTCCCTTTTTTGAAAATTACGTTTTCATATAAGTTAAGCATTATTAATTTATTTTTATGAATATGGATACGTCAAAACTATTTGAAAATACCTGAGGTCATAGTTAAACTCTCAAAGGAGATTTGGTAAAATAATTATATGATAAAACATTCATTTCTGATGTAAATTAATAATTTATATTAACAGCTACATATAATTTTGTTCTTCGCTATTACATCGACAACATTCCCAAAGTGGTGTAAATATATATTTTACTCAATTTATATATGCACTTTTTATTCATAACCTACTTTTTAATACTCAACACAATTTCAAAGGGCTACTGGAATAAATTTATATTAGATCCAAGCAAATATTACAAAAATAAATTAATATTTCTATTATATAGTCAGTTACAAATATTAAAAATCTAAAAAAATATTTATATAAAATATTTAAAAACTTCTCACTATTTATATGCCTTAAAAAGTACTTCCGACGAAATGTATGAAATAACAATATTCCTCTTTATGCACTCACCTTTTTAAATTGAAATTTATAACATAGTATAAAAATTTAAATTTATTTCAACTTTACACTAAAAGTGTTTTGAAGTCTTACATAAAATATTTATTAGTTAACTAAATTTTAGAACGGCAATATTTTGATATACATTTATACATTTCTGTCATAAAAGGATTGTGTAAAAGGATATTAACAATTGTGTTAACAATTGTTAATATATTAACAATGAGTATTAAAAATTTACAATCGTGTAAAAAGACAATAATACATATACACACTTCGTGTATACATTTTTCTCAATTATATATTTGCATATGAAGTTGATTAGCTTGCAAATAAATATGGATTATTTTCCATAATGTAAGATATAACCTTTTTTAAATGATATTAATAAATCTCAGACGTAAGTCAAGTTGTGTAATGTATTAAAAATTGTTTTTAATATCATTTTGTAAATATCTCTCAAGGGTAAACTGTTGAAAACCAAAAAAAAAAGAACCAAATTCTTAACAGAAAAAGGCACTTTAAGAATTATAAAAAATAGAATAAACATGCATGCAGGGGCCTGATACCACAGATATCGGGTACGACCCCGGCTGTAGCATGGATGTTTGTAGTGGTTGGAATCCACTTGTAGTGCGTTGTGGGGGGTTGTTTTACTAGCTTCCGTAACCTATCTTCTAGCTATATTTGACCCCTGGGTAGTGCTAAATGATTAACAGTGGTGCAGTCCTTGCTTATGGCATAAGAATTAACCGTCTGTTTTGCCAGCTGCATTAGAGCAACCACAGAATAAACATTATTTTTCTAATGCATTATTTAAATTTCCCGAGTTAGTTTTCTCAATTATATATTAACTTTTTGCACAATTGTAATTGCATGCATATTATGCATTTAAATTATAAATAAATGTTTAAATATAAATGCTTTATGTCATATTTATGTTAAAACAAGAGAAGTAGTAATTTCTGTTTTCTTCGTGACATAATATGCCTTAAAGATATTTTTAAATGTATTTATAAAAAATAAACCGGTTAACGAAACAAGCTTCCTAAGCACTAAAAACACACATAAACAAATAACATGCCGCATAGTTGGGATTAACGCAGTGCACAAAAAGTTTCTAATCTTTTACCGTCTAACAACGTTGCTTGCAGAGATTTATGCGAAGCGTTAGAATCTCATTTTCGTTCCAAAACACTTAAGTCGTTAAAAATTGGTCACAGATAATGCTCTCTCATAAACATTTTTGGAATTCTGTTCTGTCGAGCAGCGTCCCCCTCAGCGAAGAGCGAAGAGACAGCAACGCTATTCAATCTGCGAGCAATGAGTCGGGCGATTTGCATAATTGATGCCACACAAATGTCGCGGAGTTAATTTTAGCTCCAGGCCGTCATGTTACAGCCATTGTCGTAAATTTCAGATAATGGAGCAAATCCGCTAACGTGAATGCGTGGGAAAATTTAGGAGCTTTTATTTTGTATTTATGGTTATGGCAGAAATTACGTGACATTTTGCACTTTCGCTTTACTTCGTGACATCCCGTTGAAGATTTAGTTTCTATATCTCTCGGGATGCAATATAAAGATAAAGAAATTTACCATTTGCACAAGCATATGTCACAATGATTTAATAAGATTCGCAAGTAAACTACTTAAAAACTAGTTTTGCCATGTTATATATGGGCTCATTTGCATGTGAAATTGATCAGTATGTAAATAAACTTGAATTGTTTTCCATAACGTGATTCAAACTATTTTTCAATTATTTTAATTACTCTCCAGACATAAGTCAATATACGAGTATGTAATGTAATAAAAAATATTTTAATATCATTTTGTAAATGTCTCACATGGGTAAACTGATGAAAGAAATAAAGAACCAAAATCTTAACAGAAATGGGCATTATTAGAAGAATGAGCATTATGTTTCTAATGAATTACTTAATTTTCCTACTTAGTCGCACATGTACGAATAATATGCATTTTTACCGAAGGCTTATTTTCATATTTTTAAAAACAAATTTAATATCATTAATAATAAATAAATATCCTTAGATATTGACATTTAAAAATCATTGACTTTACACTTTTAAATATTTATAAATAAATACTTTAATTTCATTTATTAATTTAAGTTATGAATATATTTTAAGTCAAGCAAACTTGTGCATATCTACTTCATAGAAATAGACAAATATATATGTTTATTTATGTTTCAAGTTAAACATATATGCTTATAAGTTTTTAACTTAATATATGTGTTTATATATTTGCTTAAGTTGAGCTATATCTAAGTATGAAAGCTATCTGAAAGGTAATTTAACATTTAAAGCTTCATTGGAAAGTAGAGGAATAAAATATATTCTAACAACCGATGAATTTGAAGATGAATAATTCCATCATACACTGATGGAAAATTTTTTTCATTTACTTCAGGGCAATGTATTTGATTTATTTTTATCTATCATTAGGGTTCTAAGAGAAATATTTGTTAATTCTAAGAATTGAGCAGGAAGTTGCATTTCAAAATTTTTCTTTGAAAAGACGATCAGTCCTTTTTACATAAACGAATATCCGTTAAACTCCTTCAAGAAATACCATACGTGGCATACATAATTTTAACACATCATCGTTATCATCGTTTTTTAACGTATTCAACATAGTCAACACACAAGTGCACTATAAACAATAAATTGCTATATACCAAAAGATGATTTGATATAACTATTGCATCAAATGGGCATTGCGAATATAATAATAAAATATTAAAAAAAAAAAGATGCCCTAAAATAAGCCGGTTAACGAAACAAATTTCCCTAAGCACTAAAAACACACAGAAACAAATAACATACCAACGCACACAAACTTTCTAATTTGTTACCGTCTAACGACGATTAAATTTATGCGAAGCGTTAGAATCTCATTTTCGTTCAAAACACTTAGAAAAATAATGCTCTCTCATAAACATTTTTGAAATTCTGTTCTGTCGAACAGAGCGTCCCCCTCAGCGAAGTGACAGCTACGCTATTCAATGTGCGAGCAATGATTGGGCGATTTGCATAATGGATGCCGCACAAATGTCGCGGAGTTAATTTTAGCAGCAGGCCGTCATGTTACAGCCATTGTCGTAAATTCAAGATAATGGAGCAAATCCGCTAACGTGAATGCGTGGGAAAATTTAGGAGCTTTTATTTTGTATTTATGGTTATGGCAGAAATTACGTGACATTTTTGCACTTTTGGTTTATTTCGTGTCATACTATTGAAGATTTAGTTTCTATATCTACCGGGATATAATATAAAGATAAGGAAATTTATCATTTGCACGAATATGTCAGGGACACAGTGATTTAACATGATTCCAAGTAAAATCTAGTTTTCTCACGTTATTTATGGACTGATTTGCATATGAAATTGACCAGTTTGAAAATAAACGCGAATTGTTGTACATAATGCGAGTAATAAACTATTATTAAATGATATTAATTACTCCCCAGTCATAAGTCAATATATGTAATGTAATAAAAAGTGATTTTTAATGTCATTTTGTAAATACCTCACATGGGTAAACTAATGAAAGCAAATAAAGAAACAAATTCTTGACTAGAAAGTTAATTTATCATTTAACTGAAAAAGACACTTCAAGAATTATACAAGTAGAATAAGCATTATTATCCTCAATTAGTAACACAATTGACGAAATAAAACTGTATAATAAATATACATATTCATAAGTTTAAAAATAAACACTGCGTTTTATAATATTTTAAGATAATATGTAATTGTTTTTTTTTCTTATTAAAACTTTGATCTCTTGTTTTAGTAAAATAAAATAGTCTGTGTCATTTACTTGTTCTTCTTTTCACTTTCTCCAAAGAAAAAAAAAGGACCCATCTTAAAATGAGATTTTCGCTAATTAAAATGTTCCGCCGTGAAAAATCTCATGAAGATTTACAAGGACATTAATGAGATAATTTCCTTCCTTTTGCAGGAGATCATTGCAACAAACCAGTGCATCTGAAAACCCAGCTCGAATCCCAATACGTCTGGGTGTACGGGTCAGGAATTCAATTAATATTACTTCGTTCTTTATTTCCGGAAAAGATCATACAAGCAGATACAAGTTTTTATGAGGAGGCGCAGACGCACGGTTGTTAATGAATTCTATTACCCCAGAGGTCCCGCTTAATTAAATAAAGAGCGGCATTGATATATCCGCGCTTTGTAATCATTCGTGAGCTTATACCATTAGGAAATATATGCATACACAAAACGTGTTTATATGCACAAGCTGGTGTCAAATTATTGCTTTCTTTATCGAAAGCTGAATTTGAGAGTAAAAACACGAGAAGGATAAATTATTATTATGATTATTTTTTTTACAAATAAAACATTGCATCGATTTTAAAAATAACGAGATTAAGAAAGCATATTTATATATATATATATATATATATATATATACATTTGAATTATTTATATATATCATATTGATCTTTTCAAGAGCTGCTTCTGATATGACGAGTAGTCAGTCATTCAGCTAGAATCATACTCGATGCTCAAAGTTTTCAATTCTGGAACTTTTAAGAGATAAGAAAAGTCAGTTCTTGGGAAATTTTCTCCTTCTCTAAATGTCTCCGAACGCATCTTAAATATTACATCGCCCATTCAAAAGTTTCTAGTTAATTGGGATTCGTATTTACGCTCCGCAGAACGAGCAGCAGCAAAATGAAAAACCTTATTTAAGCGATTCTGCAGAAAACTTCGCCACTGGGAGTAGAGGACTCAATGGATTGCAAAGCGCACTCTCATTTTCCAACATTGTTCTGGAAATCTTTTAACGTGAAGTAATGGTGTAATAAACACGGCGGAATTGTTACCGGGAAATGTTTTGGAAGGTGGATTAGGAGTTCCATGTAGAACAGATAAACCAGATAAACATTCAGATCGTGCTTAATCTGCTGTCTGCTTATTCCAGAATAAATCGCTAGGAATAAAAGAATAAAAGCATCTTCTAGGTAAAAGTGACTGATTCTTTTAGATAATAATCGAAAACATTTTACAAGCCGTATCAGCAATGGCAGTTACTTGACCACCAATTAATTTTCCACCAATTGTAGAAAATTTTAGATGTTTCGAAAATTTTGAATGTTAGCAGATTTTAATGCAAATTTTTAAAAATGTTTTATTATTATTATTATTATTATTATTATTATTATTATTATTATTATTATCTATGCTGCGTATCTGAATCATGTCATTTGCCGCTAATGGGAAAATATTGTAGCAGATTTAATATTATTAAGATTATAACACCTATTGAAAATAAAGGGTAAATTGTCTTTCAAGAGGACTTTTAAAAGTATTTGCCTTTTTGTTTGTGTATTGAAAGAAAATTTTAAAAGTTGAACATTACTGTATGTTTTTTCATAGCAGGATCTTAAGCGTATTCCAGACGCCTTCTCGATATTACTACTGATCGGAAATTTTATAGATCTTATAAATCATAAGAAAATAATTTTGCGACCGTGCTTCCTCCTACGCACTGGCAAGAACGCCTCTTGTGGCGTCTAGAGAAATGGTCAGTAGGCCTAGAAATTCTCACCCTTGACGAAGTGAACTGCGAACACACTTCTGTTAAAACCATTTAGTTTCCTGTCTCTGACCCCAAGAGGAAATACACTCAAGAGCCAAAACATTATGACCACCTGTCAATAACAAGTTGGCCCACCTTTGGCGCGCAACACAGCTTCAACCCGCCTTGGCATGGATGCCACAAGTCCTTGGTAGATTGCGGGAGACAGATTGTTCCAGATGTTTAAGCAATGGTCACGCAAATCCGAGATATTGCAAATTGGTCGTCTTTGAACTTTGAGCTGCCGTCCCAGGACATCCCAAATGTGTTCTATCGGATTGATATCCGGTGAATTAGGCGGCCAGGACATTAACTGGAATTCAGCATCATGTTCCTGGAATCATTCGAACACAATTTTAGCCTTGTGACAAGAGACGTTGTCCTGTTGGAACATTCCATTTCCAGCTGGAAAAACAGAGGTCATGTAAGGGTGCAACTGGTCCGCAATGATGTTCAGATACCCTGTAACATTCATGGACTGCTCTACCACAACCACGGGTCCTGGAGACGCCCAAGAGAACGTCCCCCAAAGCATAATACCGCCACCACCGGCTTTTATATGACCTACTGTACATTGAGGGAGCAACTGTTCGCCTGGAAGACGGCGTATTATGTCACGGCCATCGGCGTGATGAATGACAAACCGTGATTCATCTGACCAGGCAACTCTCTCCCACTGATCCATGGACCAGTCACGATGTTCCCGGGCCCAGAGCAGACGCAGTTGGCGATGACGCTTGGTCAGCGAATGCACACGAGTGGGAAGTTTGCTGCGTAGCCCCATATCCAACAGTGTCCGCTGAACAGTGTGATCCGATACTATTCTACTTGGCCCTGCATTGTATTGGGGTGTCAGCTGACCCACTGTCTGGCTCCGGTTTTGCTTCACCATGCGAGACAGTCTCCGGCGACCTTTTCTTTGATAGCGTGTGGACGTCCAACACCATGTCGTCTACTGCTGGTTTCACCGTCATTCATCCACTTTGCATAAGTACTAACAACTGTAGATCGCGAACAAACCACGAGTCGTGCAGTTTCGGAAATACTTGTTCCGAGCCTTCGAGCCATTACAATCTGCCCTCTATCAAAGTCGCTTAGATCCGCAGCCTTTCCCATCACACACAGAAGTAAGTGAAAGAATGATTCTTCAGACTCTCCAGCAACAGTTAAATACCAATTCCACCTGATCACGTGCCTTCCACGTCATCCAGGCGAGTTCATTGCAAAATGTGGGAGTGGTCATAATGTTTTGGCTCTTGAGTGCATAATCAAATCATTTGATACTCTGGTTGCAATTATAGTGCTTGATACTGATAACGGAGTCTGTTGGCCAAGAGTCTGGCTCACGGTGCCACAGGTTTCAGGTTTGAATCCCGACAGTGCCATGAATGTTTGTAGTAGTTCGAATTCCTTTTGAAACATAGGTGTTGGTGTAACATGACTGTAGAGAAATGGGCGTAGGGCTGACCAAGATACCTGTTAAAAGAAAACATCTCCTGTCTCGAAATCTGCCAGTAGGTTTGGTTTGATTTGTCGCTCTACAGTCATCTTGTGCACACGAGGGCTAAACAGACCAAGACCTACAGTTTAAAGTGGATTACGAATCACTAACAAACATCCATGCTACCGAATACATACCATCGAATCTATGTCAGGATTCGAACTTGGAGTCTGGGCCATCAGGCAGCCTGCCAGTAGACAAACGACCTTAGCATACCATTGGGCTGTTACGCCAATGAAGAAGAAGATAATAAGATACTGATGATGGTTAAAAAATAAATTGGAAGTTTTGAAAAAAAGGTTTTGCGCATTTTCATCCAGCAAAAAAAAAAAAATATATAAAAATATTTTTAAATAGGCAATATATATAATTATATATATTGCCTATTTAAAATACATTTCGCTTATTCGGAAACTATTCCTAAATGCGTGATATATGTAATAGAAATATAAAAAAAAAGATTCATATTCTTTTTGCAATTAAGATGTTAGATATTGCTAAATCGTCAGAAGAATAACCATTTATTATGTGCTACATAATATGTTTGTGCAAATAATTATTTTCGAAGAGAATGAACTCCATTGAGACACTCTAATAATTAGAAAGAAAATTTTCATTTTGTGAAACGTTTACATTAATTTACTGTATAATACCACTGGAAAAAGTTTTGTTTGAGTGTTTTTCTTTCATATAATTATGTTCGTTTCGTTTTTCTTTCTTTTCTACAAAAAGATAAATATTATCCAGAATCCAATAATACTGTATTTACCTCTGTTCCGTTTTCTGCTCTATAATTAAAGAAAAAGTGATTGAAAATGGTTCTTTTGTGTTAAGGATCTTTATTTAAATGTATGCATTTCATATTTCTATGAGCTGGGCAGCGTATTAATGAAACGCATACTTTCTAAAAATTTATAAAAAAAATATATTTAAATAAATATGTTTTTCTTCTGTTAAATAATGAAATGTATTATGGCAGAAAATAATTTATATTTTCTGTTTAATCATTTTTAATTAAAATTATTTTGACAAATTTTACTCTTTCAATTAAAAATCTTAGAAATTTATTTCAATAAATCATTATTGTATGTGTTCTTAATAAAACATAATGGGAGTTATTATGCTCTACATATTAATATTTACCCTTTAATATATGTTTTACCATTTCTAAAAGTTCTACATACGAAGCTTTACCATGAATAATATTTTTTTTCCAGTACATACATTTGAATTTTAACAGTTAAAATTAAATGATGTTATAATCGCTTTACAAATTGCTTGAGTTATTTAATTTTTTTGCTTACAAATAAAAAACTAAACAAACGTTTAATTTATTTGCAAATGTATTTATTTTGATTATATACACAAAATTTATGAATAAAGCTTTAATAATATTGTAATGAATAAATCTTTAATCATATTGTAATACATAAAGAACGCACTACAGATAAAATTTTACGAAATGAGGAATAGTTGAACTTAATTTTTAGTCATTTAATCGTTTTGCACAAAACATGAAAATTACAGATCATGTTGTCTACCAGGGCGACATAAATTTTTTTTTTTGAATATCGCAAACTTTGTCATACATTTGAACTTCAATTCTGCTAATAATTGAAGACATGCTACAAACTTATTGATA
The DNA here is from genome assembly GCA_021605095.1 of Caerostris extrusa. Taxonomy (NCBI): domain Eukaryota; kingdom Metazoa; phylum Arthropoda; class Arachnida; order Araneae; family Araneidae; genus Caerostris; species Caerostris extrusa. Next base: position 42,039 of record BPLR01017920.1, on the reverse strand, counting down.
GCAAATTTCATAGTGTTCCAACTTTTTCTTTGTGACATTTACGTCAGAAAATGTAAAGACCAAATGAGATATAAGATATATTCCTCATTCAACAATACATTCATTTCATTGTCGTCATAGTAAAGAGACATAGTAAGCAGCCTTCTCCACTCAGAAAGTCCACATAAAGAACAACATTATCGGCTCAGGATAGTGATATAGTATGTAGCGTTTAATCAAGTATAGATTTGCAGTAGAGTATCAACATCAGTCGTTGAAATGCACCCTAAAAACGTCACACTGCCAACGCGGAACTGTATCTATGGAAACAGTCCAGATGATATTCTTCTACGTTACCTTGGTGATCCTTGAAACAAGCATTGGTGGAATACAATCAGAAGCTGGATTCGTTGTCCATACTGTGCTTTGTCAGCTATCCATAATCAAATTTAGTACATTTGAAGTTCTTCTGCATCTGGCTATTATAAATAGAGGACATTTACAAGTTATATATACGATTTTATACGATGAAACACCCAACCAAAAGTGCAGTCGGAAACAGACAGATGTGGGTCAGCATAAAATTTGATAATAATGGTCCTACCTTGTAAATTATTAGTGATAATTACTTGTCTCACATGCCAACGATCTCCATGTGATAATACTCCTGAAATTGAATCACCAATAACTAATAATTTGTTTCAAGCCCAGATGATTACGAACTTACTTACAATAGATGCTGCCAAGCAGAAAAATCAGCAAATTTGAGGATATAATTCTGGCCAAATGTAAACAATCCCCTCCTGTCAATTTGTGATGACTTGTTTACGGCCTATTTCCACTACTAAGAGTAACGATGCGCATATTAATGTTTTATATGGCTTTATATCCTTTGTATTTGCAAAATGGAGGGCAGCGAGATAGAATCGGTGTCTGGTACTAATTAAAGGATGATTTAAGACACACTAAATGGTAATTTCAAAAACATTTTCCTGTAAGGAAAGTTAAAAGTTAAAAAAGATTTAAATAAAAATCATAGCTGACAATTAATGTAAAAAAATGTAATTATTTTGAAGATTCAAATCCATATATTCTAGTGTTAGCTTCATAGTTTTAATAAATTTCTTAAATCAATCACATATTTATATTTCGCTTCAAGATTTCTTTATTCTTTGGATTTTTAAATCACCATCTTGTTGGTCTCAATATTTTTTAGGCGAATTATTTTTGTTTACATAGTGTGATTTAATAATTTAAAATAGGCTCAAATTAAATTTAAAATATTTTTAAACATAGTTTTGCAGAATATGCTGAAAAAAACAACAACAACACACGCACACATTATATACATATATTAAGTTAGTATTACAACGTATAAAGGAATAAAACACTTATAAGGAGTGCAGTAATATAGAATATAAATATGGTTTCTGCATTAAATATTCAGAAATATTATTCGATTAGAGCTAATAGTTATTGCGAAAATTCGCCAAATAAGAATGAAAAATCACCATTTTCAAAGTATTGATAATGAATATTTCCATTGTTACGTTATGAATAGAAAATGCATCCAACAGCTACTCACTTAGCTAAATGTATCCGACTACTCACTAAAATGCAATAAATAATGAAATTTTTATTTGCATTCTCTAGCATTAATTTAAAAATAAATTACCTTTCCTTTCTTTTTTGAAAATAAATAAAAGAATAAAAACAAAATTGAAATACCAAATTGTAACGCCTTAATTGAATTTTTTTCATGCCATAAGTGTAAAAGATTCTTTCCAGCGTATTTACGAGTCCTTGACTTAATTCGGAATCTTTTGATGGCATAGTAATCTTAAACAACACAAAAAAACTACCAGATTAAATGTTAGCTTTTATTCAATGCACTAAATTCAGCAATTGTATCGACCCATATATCTCTATAGATCCTACAAGTACTTTTGTCTTGTCTTTTTTAAGTTTTTAAATGTGGTTGGAGTTTTTAATTATTATATTTTAACAACAATTAAAATCTTAAAAAATTCTTTATTTATAACGACTGATCATTTTTTTTATTTTGTAACAATATTAAATGGATGAAATGTTATATATTTTTTGTATTTTTCCATTAAAATTAATTTACATTATTGGAAAAAATATTGTTGAAATTCAATTATTGTCAAATAAATTTACTTAATCAATTGATGACTCAAACATTGATATAACATTCACTTTAAACTTTGGATAACACACGTTGTTTTTTTTTTCCCATCTAGTTATTATAAGTTTCATTTTCATCGCATAATTTATTGGTTGAAAAAGAATTAGTGTAGTCAAAATTATATACATCACATATATATATAAGACTAGCATTAATTAATAAATGTATAACGACAGTATCACAAATGTTTTTTTTAAGAAAGAAATTATATTTTAATATAAATTAATAACAAGGACGACCATCACTTTATTCAAAGGGATATAATTATATCTATACATATTCTAAATCTAATCCATTAGAAAAACCAACGAACCAAATTTCACTCTAAAGATGTACCTTATTATTAAGCTTAAGGGCGAATACCAGGGAGGGATAGAATTTATCAGGAACTAAATTAATTTGATTCCATTTAAAAATTATATTTCATATACTATTCCTGTAAGTTAATAGACAATACATGTATGAAACTAAAATTTTCACTTTTTTATTTGAATTTGGAGAGATAACTTTTCATATTCTTTGCAACTATAGACAACCCTTCCTCTTTGAAGATTTGCTTACGGCATTGGCTATTTATTAAAAATTACTCATGTCCCACGAGTTCTGGTCTATTCGGAAACATTTCCGGACACACAGATATCATTGCCACTTTCCAGGACCTCATTACTGACGAATGTACCAGTAATCGAAAGCAGGATTTTGCTTCGCACCGCCAATTCGGCTGAATGGCGGTTCTGAGAACGCAATCGAGAAATCAATTTTAGCTCTTAAACTACTCAAATTTAGATGCCAGACTACTCGTCCTGTTTGTTCAAAATTGGAGACGTGAAATTGAAATTCTTAGATTTACATGAGTAGAAATGAACGAAGATGCCTTGGATATCTCACAACATATACGACTTTGCTTAAATAGGAATTTCAGTGAAACACTGTTTATGGTGCTGGATCAGAAGTGTAATATGCATTTCATTAATTCAATACCTATTCATTACATGTGGGCGTTCAGAATTAATGTCAACTCATATATATATATATATATTGATAAATATTTGAATGGGAACTTTCTTCTAGGAATTGTATAGTATATGAAGAAATATCCTATATCAGGGGGCGGCTAACCAAATGATCACTTTGGAAATGCATCATAATTTCGAGCGTATCGTATGAAATTTTATATCCCCATATTAGATTTAGACGCACTATAGACATTTTTTTGGAATGAAAAATTGAAACTTAATGAGTTATTATTTTTGTGTTTACTATTATTCTTACATGTAAATATAAATAGTATAATATTAATGATATTAAACGCACATTGTAAAGAAATAGATAACACTAAAAATGAAATATAAAAAATATATATAAATATAAACGAAATTAAAAAAAGGAAATCATTTAAAAATATTTATTTTATTAGTGCGATATTTGTTTTTCTTTCATTTAGCTTTTTCAAATCGATCTCAATTTTTGTATTTGAGCATCGTAATGGGTGTTGAAGGTTAACGTCTGTTATGTTTGAGTGTTTTTGACTTGATTTTTTTAGAAAAAAACGATTTGAAGTTGTAAATTGAACAAAAAGCGCTTATAATTTCATATACCTAATTACCTAAAATATAGTTTTTCTTTTTTAATTACTAGTAAAGCTGTTCTTTATTTTTGATCTACATTAAAATAATAAAGAATATAAATTACTATTAATTTTCCATTGATTGCCCTGTAAACCTTATAACACTTCACACAAACCAGAAAATTGAAATGTAATGACACTAAATCTACTCATTCAGATCGACACTTGCTCAAAAGTATAGTGATATGCTAATCGAATTTTAATTTCGGAAAATTACAGTCATTTGCAATTGAAGTCCTTACATCAAGGGCATAATATAAAAAAATAAATGATATTACACAAAAAGATACTTTTTAGTGGAAGTGCAGTGTATTGCAGTGTATTTGAATTTAATGCCACCGTAATTGTACTGAATGTGTAGTAATTTTATGTAAAAGGCACCTTCAATAGGACACAGTAATATTTGATGCGGTATAGAGATAAATAGAGAAGTAGATAAATATATATATAGATATAGAAAAGATATCATTGGCATCTGAACAATATTTATATATATATATAATATAAACTGTTTGCATTTTATTTTTGATTATATTTGAATAAAATGTTATTCAAAAACCATTTTTTATTATAGATAAATTTTTAAAAAGCTATTGTTATTTTTAAAATTAATTAATAGCTCTAGAAAAACAATTTTCTTTTATTTCAAGCGCCAATTCAATCTTGGTTATATATATATATATATATATATAGATTAATGGAATATATATATATATATATATATATATATTTCAGATATATGGAATAGATAGATATATTTAGATGTATGGAAAATATGAATATTTAGAATAGATATCTAATATATTTTTTTTCTGTACTTAAAAGTATTAATTAATTTCATATTGAATATAAATTAGTTTTAATAGGATTTTCTAGGATTATCTGTTTTTTTTTTTTTTAAATTTGTTTGATATTTTATTTTTATGTTTCAGAAAATAAATTGAATCGTAAAAATCAATGCCGCAAATGTAATTGATTTCCTACGATATCATTACAGAAGTCATTAAGGTTTTATACCCAAAAGAGAAAAGTTTTGCGATTTTAAAAATAATTTTTCTTTTTTTTTCATTTTCGAAAAAAGTTAATGAGAATTTTAAGTGAAGCCTAAAGATCAAGAAAAACAATTTTTTAATATAACAACCAATTAGAGCTTTTAATAAATAACCGAAAAGACTTTCTCTATTCTTAAAGTTAAGCTTTGAAATCTTTGTTTTTACAATAAAATAGTTTCGAAGACTTTTTAATTGGCAATTTTAAAGAATGGGTGGCGGTCATGTGTAATAGGAACAAGAAATTTAAATTAAAATTCTTTAAACGAGAATGCTTAGCTTAGACACGTTTCCATTTTTCAGAGTATGGAATCTAAATTTACAGTGTTTATATATCATTGGCAGCAAAATCGAAATCTCTCGTTTGGTAGTGTATTTATGCGTCTGATGTTCATGAAATAGGATATTAATTATTAGGATGAATAGAATATATTATAAATTTTATAAATTTTTTTTTTCTGAGAAACATAAATACTTATATTTACGTACTGTTAGAATGCTAAAATTTATCATTATTATATTTTATGAATAATATTTAATATTTCATCACTTCTTAACTTCAGTCTTTTATGTCTCAACTAATGAATACATCGTAGTGAAAGAAAAGTAAAATTTAAATTGAGTTTAAATTGTAATGCAGTTGTATTGAGTATAAGTAAAAAGCTATTAATGATTTATTTCATTTTTAAATAATAATAATATTTCATTTTATAACAATAATTTATAATTACGTAATAAATAAATAAAAATAAAAATACAGGGAATAAAGCGTAACAGTATATGAAATAAATAAATAAAAAAAATATATTTTTAAACTTTAAATTAGTGACAAATGAAAATTCTCATAAAAGTGAATTCATATTTGTAACCGCTACTATCTCTGGATACAATCCGGATGACATATCCTTGGTAATCCTTGAAATTATTGTTATTGGAATGTAATCAGAAGCCCAATTCGTTGTACATACTATGTATTGGCAGTCGTTCATTGTCTAATATTAATATGTGTAGCTCATTTAAGTTTCTCTTGTTATGAATCAAGGACATTTCCAAAATATATAGTTCCATGCGATGCACCAATTACCCAAAGTGTATTCAGAAGTAGACGGATAGGGGTGCATTGAAATTTGTGAACAAATGGTGAAACCTTTTAAATGACTAATGATAATAACGAGCCGCATATGCCGACAAATCCTTTCACTGCATTCCCTTCTGAAATTGAATGACCAATAACAGTTTGTTCCAAACACCACTGCTTTTGGTTTTGCTTACAGTAGATGTTTTCATACCATAAATTTGTGGCAGTATTCCTGAGCGAATATAAAACAAGTTCTTCCTGCACTCACTGGTATATTTTTTGATGCAAATTTCCAACTTTAAAAATGAACCATACGCATCTTGAAGTTTCACATGACTTCACTTCTCATGTGTACTTGACGGAGTCGTTTTCTTGTAGATGTTAAATGTTGATTAAAAACATCATTTGAAACGTAACATGTATATATATAAGCGTGATAATTTTGATAAGCTAAATGTTAAATCCATTGAATATCATGTTTTGTAGTCTTAGATTTCAAACCATCCACAAGTTCCATTCTTCAGTTATCTATTATATTTATTTCAGGATATTTTGGCCTTTGTATTTTCGAGTCTCTATCTAACTATTAGTTGTCTAAGTTAAGTTATTTCTAAACAATGATTGGTAAAAAATGCTGAAATATATATATATTTTATATATATTTTCAGCATTTATATATATATATATATATATATATATTATATAATATGATGTAATAGGGAACTGATATACTAATGGGGTATAAAATGTATAGTTTCCATATTAAATAAATGCAGATTATTTAAACTTTTTATTCAATTAACCCTATCAGTTAGGGCGAAAGTTCTCAAAACTTGAAAAAATAAAAGAAATCCTCAATCTCGAAGTAATGATAATGAATGTCGTTTCCGTCATTGCCTTGTAAGAAGAAAATGTAACTGAACAATCGACACTATTCACAAAGATTCAAAGCAACCTGAAATGCGATGCATAATGAAATTTTTCATTGAAGTTCCCTAGCATTAATTTAAAAAGAAATTAGCTTTCCTTTTAATTAAAAGGAAATAGAAGAAAAACAAAATTGAAATACCAGAGTTGTGACGCCTTAATTGCATTTCTCTCGTTTCACTTTCAAAGGCTTTTATGCAAGGTATTTACGGGTTCTTGACTAAATTCGGAATCTTTTGATACTGCAGTAACCTTAAACAACATAAAATTTCCAGAATCAATTTTGCCTTTCGTTAACAAACAAACACCTTTCAGACTTTAGATTCAATTCATTTTCTACATAGAGTCATAGCAATAAACACGCTTTCTTATTTTGTTTTTAAATGTTCACGGATTATCTGAATAATTTTTAACATGTTTTTTTAATTTTTAATATTCATAAGATTAATCATTTAGTGCATATTAACAAAAAAAATTATTTAAAAAATTATTTATTTATAAAAAAATATATATATAAAAATATTTATAAAACATTTCTAATTAGTTTGTTTTAACAATAATTCGGATTTTTTATTTCAATAATAATATTTCATCTAAAATATGAAATAAATAATCCGAATCTTGTGTGGTTCCTTTATGTAGGGAATTTTTTCAACAAAGTAATTTAAAACATTGTTAACTCTAAACAACAACATAATTTCATTAGAGATCTAATTATTTGACAAAATATACACAGAAGATGTGCTTGTAAAGTCGTTAATAACAATACCTTAAGTTTACCATATGAGATCTTAGTCACATTTATATAGTGACGCATCTACATTCAAATTTTGAATACCTGATTTAATTTATTTATTTTGTGTATTTTCAAATAGTTTTTAATAACAATCACTTTAAAATAGTATTATTAGAAAGGATTAAAAAAATTTGATTCATTTGTCTTTTATCTAAATTAACTATTTACTTCTAAGGATATCAGAACTTTTGAATCTCACTTGCGAATCAGAAATTGTTTTCACATCTGAAGGTAAGGTATATTATTTTTTTTATTTCCTATTAAAAGAATTTTAGTATTTAAAAAATACTGAAAAATTTTTCAATTAAAAATTATGCCGGAATAAATAACACACAAATACACACCTGCGTTCAAATTTAGAAGATCTAAGCTAATTTACTTATTTTGTCTATTTCCAAGTAGTTTTAATAATAATCACTTTAAAATAATATTATTAGGAAGGATTAAAATAATTGGAGTTTCTTGTCTTTTATCGAAATCAACTATTTACTTCTAACGATATCAGCACTTTTGAATCTCACTTGCAAATCAGATATTGTTTTCACATCTGAATGGTAAGGTATATTTTTTTATTATTATTTCTTGTTAAAAAAATTTTAGTATTTCAAAATATATTGAAAAAAAATTGTCAATAAAAGATTATGCTGGAATAAATTGCACATACATGCACACCGGTATTCAAATTTAGAAGATCTAAATTAATTTACTTATTTTGTGTATTTTCAGATAGTTTTAATAATAATAACTTTAAAATATTATTATTAGGAAGGATTAAAATAATTTGACTTTTTTTTTTTTTTATCTAAATTAACTATTTATTTCTAACGATATCAGCACTTTTGAATCTGAAATCTGATCTTCTAACAATATCTGATATTGTTTTCACATCTGAAGGTAGGGCATATTAATTTTTTTATTATTATTCCTTGTTCAAAGAATTTTAGTGTTTAAAAAAATTTAAAAAAAATAATTTTTATATAAAAGTATTAACTAAAAGTATTTATTAATATTTTTATATTCTTTATAAATATGGATACCTTGCAGATTTATTGATGACATTGAATGTTTATTGATATTACTCATCATGTTCTGCGATTTCTGGTCTATTACAAAATATTTTCCAAGGACTTAGATATCATTGCAAGTTTCGAAGACCTCATTACTGACGAATGTACCAGTAATCAAAAGGAGGATCGTGTTTCGCACCGCCAATTTGGCTGAATGGTAGTTCTGAGAACGCAATCGAGAAATCAATTTTAGAACTTAAACTATTCAAATGAGTACATAAATTTAGATGTGAGACTACTCATCCTGTTTGTTCAGTGAAAGTGAAATTCTTGCATTTGGATGAGTATAAGCTCGATGAAGATGTTTGGGTATCTGACGGAATACTATTTCTATTAAATAAGTGCAGTGAAAAAGTGTTTATTGCATATAAGAAGTATAATACACATTTGATAAATTCAATACTTTATTTATGTGTTCAAAATTTCTGTAAATTTATTTTATAGATTAATAAACTTGAATAGGTATCTTATTAGCAACACATACAAGAAATTTTATCTTACACAATAAATGTTTATCAGCATCTAGGCATTTTTTCAACTTAAATTTTTCAAAATGATTTTAACAAATACAAAATATTACTTAATTTTTTTTTTTTTCAAGCTAATAAAGCTGTTTTTCTTTAATTTTGAAATGTATCAAATAATAAAAAATAGAATTTTGTATAAATTTCATATTGAGTCAGCTTTCAAATCCGGAGAAGATGGTCGTAAATATATTGGAATATGTGGAAAGATTCATTGACTCGACTTCTACTAATACTACACCATACCACACCAAATCACTGTGCTTAAAACTGAGATGCCCAAATACAGTTTGGGAATCATGAGGGTGAAATTGAATGGACCCAAGATGTAGGTGGAAAAAATTTCGCCAATTTTACTTTTGGCATTGCAGAAGTTGAACAAAGAGGAAAAATTTTACAAAAACAGTAGAAAATATCAAAAAAAAAAAAAATAAATATATAAAAAGGGGAAAATATGAAATGCGAGAATATATAAATATATAAAAAATACATAATGCAAATTATTGGAAAGATTTAAAAACAATGCAACACAATAAACACAACATTGGGAATATATAAATCACAGAAAGGAAGGAATGTTGACCATAGATTAAAAGTGCTAATTAAGAAGCAGATAATGAAAAATTATGAACAAGGGAGATATAAAAGGCAGAAAAATATTTCCTCAGTGAAGAAATAATAAGATACTATATACTATATATTAGCAAACACTATATTGACACTAACCTGACACATTATATTGACACACAGTATGTGAAAATATATAGTGACACTAAATTTGCATGCTCTGATCAGAACTAAAATATTCGTGCTTCTTGCATTCAATTATTAATAAAGTTGTTGTACTTTTTTTTTGCATTTCATGTAATAAATAGAAATTTCTATAAATATCTCAGTGATTCCCATTTTAAACCAGTATCAGTTTTTATTTATTATTTATTCCAATTTTGTTTTGAAAAAATATATTATCTTTTTTTTTTTTTTTATACTTTAAAAATTAATATTAAATACTTGGGTAGAATATAAAAAATTGTGAAATGATTTTCGATGATTATCTGTTTCTCTATCATTTTTATTTGATATGTCACTTTTTTGCGTCGAAAAATAAAATGAATCACAGAAATAAACGTTCTTCAATATAATTGATTCCTTAAGAAATCATTTCAGGAGTCATTACTAAAAGAAGGAAAGCTTTGGAAACTTGAAAGAGAGTTTTTTGACTTTTCATTTGAAAAAAGAAAGTTAATGAGAATTTTATGTGAAGATCAAGAAAACAATTTGATAATATTTAAAACAATAAGGTGTTTAAAAAGAAGTGAAAAAAACTGCTACTGTACTTACACTTCAATTTTGGAAACTTTACAAGCAGTACAAAAGCTTTTTAATTGGTACTTTTGAACAATGAGTTGGAGTAATAAATAATAGCAAAATAAATTAAAATTAAAAAATTTCTTTAAATGAGAATTTCACGGTAAGAGTATGCAATCGATATTGGCTTTATTTACACTGAAGTGACAAAAGTCATGGGATACCTCTTAATATCGTGTCGGTCCTCCTTTCGCCCGGCGAAGTGCAGCAACTCGACGTGGCATGGACTCAACAAGTCGTTGGAAGTCTTCTGCAGGAATATTGAGCCATGCTGTCTGGATAGACGTCCATAATTGTGAAAAGAGTTGATGGTGCAGGATTTTGGGCACGAACAGACCTCTCGATGATGTCCCATAAATGCTCGATGGGATTCATGTCGGGCGATCTAGGTCGCCAGAATCATTCGTTGGAATTGTCCAGAATGTTCTTCAAACCAATCGCGAACAGTTGTGGCCCGGTGACATGGCGCATTGTCATCCATAAAAATCCCATCGTTGTTTGGTACATGAAGTCCATGAATGGCTGCAAGTATTCTCCAAGTAAATATAAGCATTTCCAGTCAATGTTCGGTCCAGTCGCACCAGAGGACCAAGTCCATGCCATGAAAAACAGCCCACACCATTACGGAGCCACCACCAGCTTGAACAGTGCCTTGCTGACAGTTTGGGTCCATGGCTTCGTGGGGTCTGCGCCACACTCGAACTCTACCATCAGCTCTTACCAACTGAAATCGTGACTCATCGGACCAGGCCACGGTTTTCCATTCATCTAGGGACCAACCGATATGCTCATGTGCCCACAGAATTCAGCTGCAAGCGATGTCGTTCTGTCAGTAAAGGCACTCGAGTCAGTCTTCTGCTGGAATAGCCCAAGAAAGCCAAATTTCTCCGCACAGTTCTAACAGACAAGTCCCTTGTACGTCCATTATTGATTTCTGCGGTTATTTGACGCAGTGTTGTCTGTTAGAATTTACGACTCTTTGCAGACGTCGCCGGTCTCGGTCGTTAAGTGCAGGCGGTCGACCACTGCGCTGTCCATGGTGGGATGTTATGCCTGAAATTCTCGGCACACTCTTGGCAAGTGGATCTGGGAATGTTGAATTCCCTAACGATTTCCGAAATGGCATGACCCATGCGTCTCAACTAACATTCCGCGTTCAAGTCTGTTAATTCCCGTCGTGCGGTCATCATCACGTCAAAACCTCTTCACATGAATATTGGAACAAAATGAAAGCTCTGAAAGCACTGCGCATTTATACCTGTTCTACGCGATGCTACTGCCATCTGAAAATTTGCATATTGCTATCCCATGACTTTTGTCACTTCAGTGTATATTACCATAAATTAATTCAGAATTTGCTATTAGTAACTATTGGAAATTACTTGTATGAATAATATATAATAACTATAATATAAAAAAAAACCTTTTCATCATTACATCAAAATTATTAATAGAAACCATATTGATTTTATGCTTCACAGCATTTTAATTAATTCAAATTAGTTATGTATTATATTATTTTTATGTTCTATTGTTATATGTAATTTCTATGAGATGTTTACATTTTAAAAATTAATATATATATAAGGCATGTTAATTTTTCTATTATTATAGGCAATAAAAATTAAAATATTCATACGTACACTTAGATAGTTGATTAGATTATAAAAACCCATAGGTATAAAATAATAATATTAATAATGATACTAAGGATATGAAAATAACATTGTTTTTATCCTAATAATATTTGATTGATTTGTATATGATGGTAACATATCTTATCTTATATATTGAACAACAATTTGGGCATTTAGCGGAGTTTAAATGTTAACAAAATTAACTGGTTTGAGAGCTGTAAAATAAAAAATGTTATAGGAACAAAGTGAAAAATATCTGAATAGCATGTGTAGAAAAAACATACTAAAAATAGAGTACTATGAAATAGACATAAGAATTGTGAATGCATAAAAAAAATTAAAAAATAAACTTATGGTCTTTATTAATCAGGGTGATTTAATAGAAGCAACAGAATTTTTAATTAAATTTTCAGTATCTAAACCCATTCAGATCTGCAAAGTAATAATCAATAATCTCTCAACTTATGAATCGTATTCAGTCATGAGACATTTGAATGTTTTTTTATATATTTTTGTATTTTTAGTGAGTCTAAGAGGAAATATGAAAAGGTTAACTGAAAGAAAAATTTATATTAATATATTTTTATAATTTAATACATATAACTGAATTAAAGAGAAAAAATATGTATAACTCAAATATTTTTAAACAGTTTTAGTTTTATTATTAAATATTTAAATATTTAATTCGGAAATATGTATGATGATTTTTTTTAATGAATGATAAAAATGTATAAATTTCCAATGTATAATGACTTTAAATGTTTAGAAATTCTCATAACATTACAGCGAAAATATATTATTGATTGTAAATATTAATTGACAAATTTAATAAATTCTGATTTTTTATAAATTTGTTGTAAGTTGATACATTAATATATATATATGTGTGTGTGATAAAATGTATCTAAAAACTCTACCTGAATTCATTTTTAATCCTATTAGTAGATAAAATTTTTAATACAACTAATTAATGGATTTACTTATTACCAAAGATTTATTTATTGATACAATAGTTTAGTAAAATACAGATTAGTGATAAATGTATAAAATTTCTTTTCATTAAAAAAACATTTTTTCTTAATAGTACGTCATGTTTTTTAAAATAACTTTTTTTTTTTCTAAATAAAACGTTTCCACCCATCTAAATTTAGTTTTTCAAATGGAATTCAGATTCCTTACAAAATCTAAATGAATATTCAAAGATTTAAGCAGTCGTACAGGAAATGTTTTATTTGTTCTGATAAACGTCAAAGAGATCTCGGTTTTCCTTTTATATAAAAGATTATTATGACTTGAAATCATTGAAAATGCTTGCACTCTATCCTCAGAAACTATTTTGAAATTCTTTTTCGAAACGAATCACATCTAACTTATAAAACTCAATCTCAAACTCTGCACCTGTTCCATTATACGGATTCATTCGTGTTTGACGTTGAACTAATAGTGTTTGTATCCTACCGCAAATAGATAATGAAAGCTATTTACAAATTTGTCATTATTCTAAAATTATAAGGATTTCTTAAACTGTTAAATTATTGGCATTAATATTTTGGAAAATATTTCAAATATTCCCAGGAAATTTATAATGATTTTTCAAAGGGTTTCTAATTTTATTTTTACGAATATTTATATGACAATTTTAAAGTTTAAATTTGGATTGAAATATTCCCCTGTTGTTCCATGGATACTTATTTTTCTTTATTTTATTTTTACGCCAATTTTAACGAGTAGTCTGTAGTAGTAGTAGTTTCTTTAAATTTGGTTTTTGTCATTTAAAGAATTGCACTTTTACTTAAAAATTGTAAGTGTTACACTTACCTATGAATGAAAATACATTCATAGGTACTTTGACATTCATAGGTACTTTGAATACATTCATAGGTTTTTTGACGGCAAAAATGATTTCCAATACATTCATAGTATACATTCATAGGACGAATTAAAATCGTCTTTATCGCTATTTAAATTCAATAATGCATAAAATCTATGCATTTAATCTTTAAAATTGTAAGTAAGAGTATTTAATTTATATCATATAAACTGAAAAATTCATGTGATTAAATTAAATTGTATTTACTAACAATAGCAAGAAAATAAGTTTTATACGAATGTCTTTCAATACTAATAATGTCAATTTTATTTTCAAGCCATTTATGACATATTCATGAGCAATTCTGAAAAATATCTTCAAAATTATCCATTCCTCTTCAAGCAGTATATATATATATATAAACATAATTTATATCTGTGGTTTATATTAGATATGGCATTAGCTACGAGTTGGGTAAATTCCCAGTACTAAGTAGTTCAATTATATACAGGGTGATCATAATTAAAGTCCCACTTAAAAAATGATGCACAAAAAGAACCATTCATCACAGTGACTTCAAATTTGAACTTTAGATACTCGAAGAAAGGGAAAAGACACGGCATCAAAAAGTTCCAAATTATTAATAGTTGGCGCTGTAAGTTGCATAAAGAAAGTGAAATTGACAGCCAGAGATTTTGAATCGAAATGCAACGTATTTGGCATGAGTTGCAGATTAAATAACCAACTGTATTGTCCAATGTGCTTGATTATTTCGTTTTTTTTTTTTTTTTGACGGCAAAAATGATTTCCAAGTCATTAAACAGTGACATTGTTAGTGGAAAACCTATCCACCACTTCAAAGTAATACCAAATTGGATGGGAAAAATTGGTGGAACTTTTTGATGCCGTATCGTTTCTTCAGTTCAAATTTGAACTCATTGTGTCGAGTGGTTCGTTTTTTACAGCATTCTGAAAGTGGTATTTTAATTATAATCGTATCATGTCTGTATATGAGACATTCGTTACAATAGTAACTGAATCAACTAATTTTTCAAAGTAATTGATTGTGTCACATGTTATTTAGCAGGAATCGAATTTTTGTCCTGCTGCATACTAATAGTACTACGAGGCCACTTATCACAGATCCTACATGAGAAATTCCATATAATGTACCGGATTTTCAAAACAATAACTATAACGTCCGGTCCCAGAGAAAACAAGTATATTACAATACAGTTGAATCAAACTAATTAATATAAATACAATTATAATATTAATATAAATACAATAAATTGTACCGATATTTTTTCCATGAGCTTTATCCACAGGTCTTATTCATATGATTAAATTTTCTTATATGTATGCGTCTTAAAAATAGAATGATTCACTATATTAATTAAATCAAGATGGAAAATGTATTGCATGAAAATAATGATGAAATAAAAAATGTCGTTAAAATTTTTATAGAATATCTTTTAAAACATAATATCCATAATGTAAAAACTTTAGTTATTTCTAAAGTAATAATGATTGACGGCTCTAGAGATAGAAAAAAAAGAAATAGATAGTAGGAAAGTTTTTTATTACTCAATAAATTTACTCTGATCATTTCGGAAAGTTTTTTTCTTTGGGAGAAATTCTTTCTGATCTTGATGTGGAACTAAATCATTCACATAAGCAGTTAAGAAAAATGAACTGAACTTAGTAAGATTTATTCTTTTTTTTTTTCTACTGAATAATGTTCTTTTTTTTCTGTCCTTTGAAAATGCATTTTTTAAATTAATATCATTTGCATACATATTTAGTGTCTCTATTATTCAAACATGTAAACATTTATTCGTAATTTTTGAACTGCTAATATTTACATTAATATAGAATATATTTTATATATGGGTTGATTGGTTAAAAGCGTAATACTGAAATTAAAAAAAAAAATAATATTTCTCTGACTTATTTTTACAATATTGCTTAAAATGGATATGTGATTTTTCAAATCATACATTAAAACTTGGTTTTTATCAATCTTTTAAAATTGTTGTTAAATAGTTGTAAAACGTTTGAAGGAAAAATAAAGCAGAACTGATATGATTTAACTGGAACACAACCTTTAATTGATATTTAATTAATAATTAAATGCGGATTATATAAAGTTTGAAGAGCATACATTCACTAACAGAAGTACATAAAACAGCAGTAATTGAAAGAGACGATGTCCCAATCATGAGATGGAAATTCTACGTATGTGTCTTTACAAGAACAGCATGAAAGAAAAGTTAATAGCGTTTTACGCAAAAAAAATATTTTCCCTGCATTAATTAAAGCGTTTAATAACTGTTTTTTAGATAAAATAGCTGCAAAAGGAAAATAAATAAAAAATATTACGAGTAAAAGAACATATATAGAATTAACGTCCAAAAAAAAACTCTTTTATAGTTATTTTTTGTTATTATATTACTAAATATCTTCATTATAAAACTGATAAAAGCAGACGAAATATAAGGACTGTTACATGTGTAAAATAAAATACTAATACCGTTTAAAAAGCATTATTAGCTTTTCCATGTCTGATATGTTACATAGCAATCAATATATCGATTTGTTTTGTTATGTATCAAATAAATAATTGCTGTTTTTCGTGTGGCGGGAAATATTTGCCAAATTGGTTCAATTCCAAGACAGTATCTGTACCAAGCATATCCACAAAGTATTTATATATTTAAATCAGGTTTTATATATTTATATTAGGTATTTATATATTTAATTTAATTTTTTTCTATGTTCTAGGGACCTAATGGCCGAGTGGCAGGCGCTCTTGCGCTTCGTACCACAGATTTCGGGTTTAAGTCCCGGCTGTGTCGTGTATGTTTTGTAGTGGTTCGGAATTCACTTTAAACCGTAGGTCCCGGTCTAATAGCATCGTAGAGCGTTGTTGGGGTAATGTTACTTGCGTGAGTACAATATCTTCAAGCTACACGTGCCCCCTTTGTAGTGCTTAATGAATAACAGCGGTGCGGCCATTGCTTTTGGCATGAAGATTAACTGTCTCTGTATTGCCAACGGCATTAAAAAAATCTGGTCTATGACATTCACTGATGATAATTTTAACAAAGAAAACACCACTATGATTTACTGACTGGAAATACATTGATGCCTTTCAAGATTAATTTCAGAGGAATTAAATCGAATTTACATATTTCTTACGAATATATTTACTTATTAGGCAATTCGAGTAACGTGAAACATGTTATGAAAATAGCCAACAATTACACCAGTGGAGGCTTACCCAAATAATTTTGCGAACCACTTCGGAAATGCATCAAAACTTCACTGGCTGCATACAAAATTATATATCCCCTTATTTGATTTAGACTAACTTTAGACACTTTTTGTAGTGAAAAATTAAAATACAATGAATTGCTATTTTTTGTGTTTACTATTATTCTTACATGTAAACATAGATAATATAATAATAATGATATTAAACGTCCAATGAAAAGAAATATATAACACAAAAAATGAAATATAAAAAAAATATAGAAATGTAAACGAAATAAAAAAATGAAATTATTAAAAAATATTTATTTTACTAGTGAGATATTTGTTTCTGCATTCTTTCATTTAGCTTTTGCACATCGATCTCAATTTGGGTATTTGCACTTCGTAATCGGTGCTACATGTTAGCGTCCGTTATGTTTGAGCATGTTTTGTGTTTGGTCAATTTAGTTTTATTAAAACACGATTCGCAGGTGTAAGTTGAACCAAAATGCTAACAACTTCAACTAAGAGTCTGGTTTGCTCTGCTATTAACAATCTACTGTGTGTATCTAGGGATGGTCACTGCGTCACTGAGGCCACTTAAAGTGAAACATAGAACCTGATATATTAGATGTTCCAAGATGCGAGCACATTATGAGTGCGCAGAATATAATTTAATTATTCTGCGAACTCATAACTTTAAAATCAAATGGCTGTGAGGCAAATGAGAAAAATGGCTGTCAATAAAACAGGGAACATCTGTAATATATTTTAAAGAATATTATTTTAAAACCAAAGTTATTTTTTCTCATAATTTCGACAGTTAAATTTTGAATATATGGATGCATACATAATGTATTTTTTTAACACATAGGTTTTCACTACTTTGGCTATTATAAAATAAATATATTTTGTAAAAGTGTGATAACGGGACGGAAAAATACTCAAGGCGAGCCGCGAGTTGGCCACACGTAAATTACACTATCTTCTCAACACTCGACAAAGGAGGAATCGAAATGGTCAATTCATGTGCTAATTTATCGAGTTATACGGATGGATTGTCAAGTTAGACATCCATTAAAATGGGATTCGCTTCTTCTTCACGTACTTTCGTCGTTTCCAATTTAAATTTCAACCAACTTCTCAAAGTCAGACATCTGCAGAACGGTGGAAGGATTATTCTTAAAACAGAAGACCCATTTATTTGTAATGCGAGGTCAGGACAAATTTTGACTTTGATGTAAATCAAATCTGTGAATATGAGGGTTATTGATGAAAGTTTAATTTAAGATAAAGTAACTAAGAATTATTAAAGAATAATTTAATGAAAAGTGGAAGTGCTAAGATAAATCTGTCTAATGTAATTTCTTCTGGCTGGGAAATTGTTTTTCAGTGGATTCCCAGCATATTGCGGGGTGGCTGGAAACGAAAGACCGATATCTTGGCCAAAATGGCTGTAAGTTACCACAGCAACAATTTCATTTATCCTATTATCAATTTTGTCTTGAGATAAAGAAGAAGATAGACAGTCACTTAAAGAAACTCCTTTCACCTGATAAAATGTGTAATGTACTTGTTTCATCACCCATCACAATAGTTTTATTCACCTTCATTGTTTTATCACCCATCCCAATGGTTTCATTCGCCTTCATTGTTTCATCACCCATCCCAATGGTTTCATTCACCTTCATTGTTTTATCACCCATCCCAATGCAGTTTTTACAGCTAATTTCCAACTCTCGACAGGACATGATTTTCTTAATAAACACTTGCACTTCATTGTTGTAGTTACTAATGATGTCTGTCCTCTGTGCTCGTCAGGTGAAGCGAAGGACTTTTCACATTGGACAACATGCACTACACTTGATTTTATGACTTTTAATTCTGACAATTTTACGAAGGCTTCATTTTATTGGGCTGCTAGAGTTCTTATGGCGGATATCGCTACAGTTTGATGTAGGAAAAAAAGTGTTAAAAATACTTTTGTACATATAATGCTTTATAGAAAAACAATAAGGAAATAAACTTTTCTTATATTATGTAACAATAAAAATAAGCAACATTTTATTATTTTAATTATGTACTTCTATTAAAACATAAAGAAAAAAAAGGGCATTTTTTTACTTAAGTTTTTTTTTTTTTTATTTACTGCCATTCTTATCAACGGAATTACTTTAATTAGCATTTCCTTTCTTTAGATATTATGTATACTTTTATACATATTTGTGAATATTACGTCATTCCAGTAATTACCGGATATTTTCCCAAATTACTCACCTGGAAGAAGAAATGACGGTATTTTTCTTTTTGAATTGATAATTAAAATGCATGTTTCTTGAATGAGTGAAAAATAGCAAATTTTTAGTAATTAGGAAAAATGCACTTGAATAGATTAATTTCGCTCAATTAAAATGAAATATCAGTTTTCTGTTTAGGCAGTTTGATTTTTTTTTTTTTTTAAACTTTTCATAAAATTATTCTGGAAAATTATCAACTTCTTTTAATGTTATATTTTGAAATAATTCTTACAATTAATTAAACTTATTGTACATATAATAATGGACTATATTAACCTATTGATTGCGTATATTGAATAAAAATAAGTTAAAAGCAATATTTGGTAGACAAAATAAATATAACTTATGTAACATATTAAGAGAAGAAAATTATGCAAATTAATTTGAATATACACCAGAATAAATAATGTTAAAAATCATTATTTTTTTTTGAAATAATTTTTTGAAAAAAAATCAAATTAAATTTTGTGTGACATAAATTAAAGACACAATATCACATTTCAGCAAGAACTCAGCTTTTTATATATAAATTTACTTGTTTTTGTTTTAAAGTATATAGTTCGATGACTATTTCGTTATTATTTATTGTTTATAAATGAAGTATTTATTATCTGTGCAATTATTGAAATATTTGAATTAAACTTTAATAAATTAAATTTTTAAAAAAAAATAATAGAGACTCATAAAAGATTTCAATTTATTATTTTCAGTATTCCTCATTTTCAAATTACTGTTTGCTTCCAATTCTTAAAATACTTTATTTAATTAGTGAATATATATATAAAATTACATTATATCAATTAGATTGACAAATAACTCAATAATTCTTCTATATCCACATCTATAAAAGCAACCCTTAATGTAGTCAGTAAAAACCATTATTTTAAAAACAAATTCTTTAAAATGTAACCACTCCATCAAATTTTCTTGTGCAAACCATATGATGGAGTAACCACTGTGTATCATCTGTGGTACTTCTAGATATATGAATAAACCTGCAACATATTATTTTAATCTTCTTATTTTTTATTCCCAATGCCATTATGACAGATGCATCCAATTGTTATTAAAACAATAAACCAGTTTTAAAGTTTTTAAATGACTCTTCAAACAACATATCTTCTATAGATATCTCTGATTTTAAGAATGGATTCACATTACTCTCGAAAGTCTTAAACTCACTTTGCCACGACCATCTTAATATTTTTAAAGAAACCTTAAAATTTTCGAGGAGAATTTTAGAAACCTTTTTTATTTACATTTTTAAAGGGAAGAATTTACATTTTGAATTGATATATTGGATTACCTCACATGTGCTCTAGGGGTGCTGTTTGATCAATCTCTGAAAGTCCTTTTTACTCAAGATCCTCATTGTAACCAAAGATGGTTGAACTCTATTGGGTACAGGAGCATGACAGATGTAAGCACACCACTGGGTATGTGGGACATGACGTATGTAAGCATTCCATTGAGTATTGAAAACATAACGTCTTCTGCCATGTTGAGCAGAATGCGTTATAAATGGCAGACAAATTTGTTACAGACTCACAGAAAAAATTGTCAACATGCATCTAACTGTCCTCAGGAGGCAGGTTGCTCGAGTCCTTTTTTGTTACGGGAGGAGTACTCTTTAAGAGAACTTTGGTCAGGACGACTAGTACCAGAATGTTCTTCCTTTGGCCTCTATTTTTTAGGTTGTCGTCGCTTCTTATGAATGCAACTTGTCTTGCATCAGATTCTTGGTTGGGCGTTAGATTAGACATATGGAAATTTACTATAGCAGATGAAATATTTCTTTAGATGAAATACTGTATGATTTAGGAGAATTTTGAATTTTGCTTCTTTTAGCTTGACTATATGGATGCATGATAGCACAATCTAAATCACTAATTTTAAAATGTGAATGATTGGTTATATGAATGATTCTTCTACAAAATGTACATTTGTTTTTGGAAGTGTTAAATTTCTTCAGATAAAGGGTTGAACAAATCATTTGAAATATAATAGACAATATTCAATTTCTGTCAAACTACAGAAGGACTACTTGTCCTGCTGTATACACTGCATTCTTGTATTTCTCTTTATTCTATATCTATCTATCTATATATCTATATATATATATATATACAAACATCTACCTAATATTTCAGAAAACATTATACATTTATATATAAAAGACATTATGAAACGTTTAAACCTATTAATTCATAAAATCATAATTTTTAAAGAAACAATCTATAGATCCTGTTAAGCTTAATACAACTAATTTTTATTCTTAAGTGTTTTATGAAAATGTTTATATGAAGAACATTTAATGTTTTTTTAATAATTTGTTAACTTTACTAAATGAATATGAAAACCTGATATTACATGAACAATTAAGCAATTTACAACTAGGAAATGAGGTTCATTATTAAACTTGCCTGTTGTTAATTGAATTCTAACAAGTAGAGTAATTCATTATTTTTATTTGAAGAATAAATTATTCTAACGGTAACTACTAAAAGATACTATCGATATAAGATATATTTTTATTTCACTTTCATTAAAAATATAGATAATTTAAAATTTAAATTACTTGCAACATAAAAAATGAAGATTCTAATGTCTTAAAATCAAGATAAATAATTAATAATTGAAACGAAACATAATTATTTTTCATTATTCAAATTTTATTTTTAAAAACATAAAATGTACAAAATTAATAAACGAAAACATAATGAAATATAAACTATTTTTAAAGTGCAGATAAAGGGCAAATGAAATAAAGATAACTTTTATTTTACAAAAAAAAAAAACAAAAAAGAAATTCTGATTTTTAATTTATGACTAAATTCTGATGACTGGCTTTATTAGTTATATTTTTCTGAAGCTTAACATTTTATACATGACACCCCATCACTTTACTTGGCATAAAAAGTGTTATTTCAGAAAACGGAAATAATTAAATTAAAGAGAGCTTTGCGCTTTTTTTGCTCAGTAGAAAGAAAATTCTTCACACTTTGATAGAAGCAGTTTTCTGGAATTTTTAAGATATGCATTATTAAAAGTGTGATTAGTTCTTTTCACTGTTCAGATTTTTAATAAACTGTTGTAAAACATCAAATCTATGCAGAGAGTGTTGTCTTTTCGCTAAATGTGTCTTATATAAAATTGATTACGCTTTTAGGCCTTTTAAAACTTTTCTTTCATGTTACACGTCAAAATGTTTCAATTTACTCAGAAACTGTAAGAGTTGTTTGGCTTCTAATTTGCCCAAAACCTACACAATTATTTGAACGGATAAAAGGCATTCTTCAACAATATAGTGAAGTAAATATTTACTCTCTCAATCTTCAAAGTAAAGGGAACTTTTTTAAAATTTTAAATGTTATAAGAAGAATAAAAAAAAATGACATTGGTTTTCTAGAATTTCTATTTTCCTGATGTTTTGATGCTTAGTGAATTGTACTACTTATGGAGCTGAATTTAAAATATGCCTTCTTTAAACCAATCTAAAATATGCATGGTTGTGCCTAAGATAGACATGAGAATTCTATAGGGCAGAAATTCTTACATTAAGGTGAAGGGAATATAGAGAATTATTCAGGACAATACTAAATCTGCTTATTTAAAAATGTTGTGGCACTAAATATGTATTGTACCACTTCTAGTGTATGCAGCCTATGTAATGCTGAATTTAAGTAATGCTTACAGTGGGCTAATGCCAAATGTACAGCATGAATAATAATGTTTACAGTTCTATTTTTAATAAAATTGCTCATTTTTTATCAATGATGCAAAATTATCTATTAACTAAAAATTCACATAAAAAGTCGTTTGTGTTTTCAAAAATATAAATGTATTTTGTAAAACTCAGTTACAAAAGTGATGTTTGTTTTTCCACCGTACATAAATGAATAAATAGAGAGTTTTTTTAATAATTAGTTATAAATTGTTTTTAATATTAGTATTTAATATTTTTTTATCATTTTCATTATTAGTTGTGAGAAAATGCTTTAGAATTGCACATCATAAATAAATATTAAGTTGTTATACCCATTTTAAACGGATATTGCATTATAGCTGGTTAAAATTAAATATACATATATTAACAATTATATTCAAGATATAATAGAATTACAGCATTACATGAAAAGTATTTATTAAACTAAAGTTTATTCAATTTATATGATTAATGTTTCACTGCAGTATCCCAGACAAATTTTATGTGCATTATTTCATAACTGCAATAATATTTGCAGTATATTTAATTGCATTTTACCGTAATAATGGAATTATGCAAATGAAACATTAGCAATAAATTCATGGAGCGTTTTTTTATATTATATCTGGTAATACATTAGAATGTCGAATATGCATATGTTATCATGCAATGCTTATAGTTTCATATTTTTGTTAAGGTTGATGATGTTAGTCGTTTTGTTTGAATGCTATAAATCTGCTTATTTAAATATTTAGATATTTAAGCTTTTAAATTTTATATTATTCTCAAAAAATTAAATACCTTTTTATCAAAACTAAAACAAGCAATAAATATATTACATATAATTAATTGCATTTTTATAACATTCCAATTTTCCTAACATTCAACTAATACAACTTAACAACCATAAAATTATTTGTATTTTTAATTTTTTTAACGATATTTTCTGATAGTCGATATCATTATATGATAACTTTATAAGGTTATTTTTGTAAAAAATTAATTTAATAACCTTTTCTTCTTAGAAAATTTTGCGCTTTAATTGTTTTCTTGTATAAAATTTGCATCAACTTCAATATTCAATTTTTCTACATCATCGCTTATTGCACTCAAATTCAATCGCTTGCTCATTCAAACAATTTTAAAATTCAAAATATATGCAATAATGAAATAATTATAAATTATTTTTCAAATGTTTGATTATGTAAAGCAGCATGCGTAAAATAATATATTATTTAAGTAAATAAATATTCCTCTTATGACTTTTCTTTCGATTGATTCCACCGATGGAAGATATAATTTAGAAGATTTCAATTTATGCTTTGACTTGAATATAAATTATTATATTTTTCTTGAGTAATACATAAATGACTCAATTTTGATTTATGCAACATGCTTCATTATTGTATTAGTAATTCATTTGAAAATTGAAGTACAATTTTTATTTACTAAAGGAAATAGGAACATTGTTGAAGTACTATAATTTTATATAAGTGTAACGTATGTAATCTTTACGTTTAAACACTCTTACTGTATATTTGTAGTTATATATACTTTATCTTTCTTTCTGCCATGATGTTTTGGCTTCCAACAACATAACACAGCTTCAATAATTATGTAACTATATTAAAAAATATTTTATCCATAAATCTTTATTTAAATATAGAAAGGCAACATATCGGAAGATTATTTTTTTAATAAAAATTATGTTTTTTTCTTTTAATATCTTAAGAAATAATAACTTTAATTTGCTTCCAACAAATATATATATATATATATATATATATATATATATCCATTTCAATTTTTCAATTCCTTCTGTTAGCTCACACTCTCCTTATATATATCTTGTTAAAATTTTCTATCGTTAATAAAATACTTTTATTCATCCACTCAAGTTCAAATACATTTTTTTTGAACTTGTAGTGGATGACACTTGATGTTAATACCGTTTTTTCGAATATTAATTCATTATTTAAATTTAATTCATTAATTTTATTTTTTAGATTTAAGTTGCATATATCTACCAATAGATGGCGCCAGATAAAACTTAAAAAATGAATGAAAAATTATTTATAAAGGAATTTTTGCAATATAGTGAAAAAAAAAGTAGGAATTGATTTAATTTTTTTTTTTTTTATATATATTTTGTTTTCAATATTTTTGCAATATTATTGCTTAGTTTTCTATTCAACATTTCTTGTCAACGACATTTCAGGGATTAAAAGGGAATCAAGTTCTTCTTAAAACATTTTGAAATGAAATAATTAAAACGTTTATATTCAATGATAAAAATATTAAAGGCATAAAAAATTAAGGTAATGAAAATAACATGTCAGGAAATTCAAAAGTTGTATGTTATTTAAAAAGTTAATAAAATAAAATAAAACTTTACGGTGAACAATTTTTTATGTAATGAATAATTCAACGTCATACAGTGGAGAAAAAATTTAAATTTATCTAAGACATGTTTAGTTTAAAATGAAGATTGAGTGATAGAACTAAAAGGAATTAACTACGTGGGAACGTCAAAATTAAATTTTTGATTCTAAAAAAACATACTTTAAATTTTTTTTTTCTCTTCACAAAAACAAGCAAAGTTTAATTTAATGAAAAAAGCGCATTAATCTTCTTTTATGATTATTTTCTTTTCATTTTTTCAGCAGTTTTTCTATGCTGACGGTGCGTTTTGAAATAATTTTGAAATATGTAATAAGTGATTAGAGTAGGTAAATGATACGTAAAAATGAAATTCGATTAATTATATACCTTTTAATGTATTTTTATTTTTAAAAATATTAATGGCATGATTTTGGATGTAGTAACTAATGAGGACGGCATCATTTCCTTCGATGATAAAAACACTTACTATTTTTTTTCATTTTTATTTATTTTTTATGCATTATTACTAAAAAAATCTCATTTACTTAAAGTCAATATTTTTTTTTTTTCATATATTTACTAATTTAATCCATTGCTGTAGGACCTTTTCAGCAAAATATTGCTGTTTATAAATAATAAGAAAAAATAAAAAATGTGCAATAATAGTAAAAAAAATACATAAAGAAAATCCGTTAATCCTTAACATAGTATTCCGAAAATATTTTATTAAGAAAAATTTTTTCAAGTTAAACAACAATCTCTTTTCTTACTAATTTTTATATTTACTTTCCTTCATTTCTATCATCTCTTAGATTGTAACAAAAGGAATGTTTGGCATGGATAGAGTTAAAATTAGAAACAAATACTTTTAGAAATGATAGAAATGAATGAAAGCAAAGAAAGAAAAATCACAGAAAAGTGTTTATTGTTTCATTTTATATAAAAACGATAAACTCTTATATAGTTATATATATATACAGGGTGATTATAATGAAAGTCCCACATTCAAAATGCTGTAAGAAAAGAAACGCTATCCACAAGAGCCCATCCGAGTTCAAATTTGAACTGAAGATACTTGAAGAAAGGGAAAATGGTACTGCATAACAAAAGTTCCAAAGTGGTATTATTAAATGGCTCTGTAAGCGTCATAAAGAAATTGAATTCGGCTGCCAGTGACATTATGAATCGAAATTTCAACGTATTGGTATGAATTGCAATTAAACCAATCGTATTGTTTAATGTGCTTAATTGTTTCGGGGTTTTGACGGAAAAATAATTTTCAAGTCATTCAACAGTTATGACACTGTCAATGGAAAGCCCATCCACCACAAAGTTAGGTTATACTAAATTGATGGTAAAAATAGGTGGAACCTTTCTTGATGCCATACCGTGTCCCTCTTTCTTAAGTATTTTCAGTTCAAATTTGAACTCATTGTGACGAGTGGTTCTTTTTTACAGCATTTTTGATGTGGGACTTTAATTATAATCACCCTGCATATATATATATATATATATATATATATATATATATATATATAATTATAGAATTCATAGATATAAAACCATGCTATAACGAATTAAAGCCACCTTCCACATCATCAAAATCAAAATCTGCATCTATGCTAGACTTGACATTAGTGAAACGACTGTAGATAATAATACAGTTAAGCGCTACGAAATACCAGTGATGATAAATGAGCCTGAACAAAAGTCAGGCTTAACATGAAATTTGTAACTGATTTGACTACATTCAAATGCATTGTATTAGTAGTTAATATAGCTATCAAGTATTTTACTTGTACCACATTTAATTGTTTTCTCTGAAACAATTGTTCGTATTATTTTGGATCCATGATATATTTATTAATATTTTGGGCTTGCGCTTTACCATTTTTCCTTTGTTTTACATTACTCATTTTTTTTTTTTTTTTTGTCAATTTATTTGACTGAATCTACATTTAATACGACTGCTTCGTAGATAATAGATTTGAAACTGAAAAGACAATATTATTTTAGTAATTTTGACTGTATTTTTGATGTTAACAATTGTTTACGGCATTATATATATATTTTCTATGCGCTTGTAGGGACGTGTGAGAAAAGAAAAATATATTGTAAAATAAAGTAAGTTAACGAACAATTACATATCTTTTAAAAACCCGTTAAATTTAAAAGAAAAATATAGTATTTTTGATATTAATCGATTGAGAATTTTATAAATCTTTAAAAACTCCTTACAAATTTTATGATTTTTAAAAAAAAAAACAACTTGTGTAATTTATGCAATGATATACCAAAATTCTATATTTATAAAATATTATAAAATGATATACCAAAAATTCTAATACTAAACACATCACCCAGCAATGCAGCCTAATCTTAACGGCTAATTACGCCAGGAATCACAATTTATTTACACAATCATCTTCAGTAATTAAAAATTAAATCTACAGGTACAATAGGAAATAACCATAATTTATTTTTCCCCATTAGGTTTTAAGATTTAAATTAACAATTTACCCCTTATGAATTCAGTTTAGAAAAAAAAAAAAAAAGTACAACTATTTGAAAATACGAATTTCTTATAAAATATCAAAAAGTGTTCTTAAATATGTTTAAGGGATTTTCTATCTGGTTGTTCTTAAAATTAATATTGTTAAACCATTATTATAAATTTGGCTGTTAAAATATGAATTTGATTATTTTTTTTTTGTTTTTTATAATTAAAAGAAAGAGTTGATCAATAATATACCAGAAAAACATCTTCCTTTGCTAACGTTTGACTGACTTTGAATCATGTTTGAAGTTTGTCCAAGTATAAACATCATGTCTAAGTTTTCTTATAATTTATTACAACAAATCAAATACAAAAAATTAACTAAACAAAATAAAAGCATAATCCCAATTTCTCGTAAGTGCACTAACTATTTAGTTAGAGTTGCTCGCAACGACGACGAAGCTGTATGTTAGAATTTTGCAGGATTCTTCCAGACAGTATGAAATGCTTGGCAGCTATCCCGGAAGTCCACCCCTAAAGGCATTATTTTGTCATTTCCTCTTCGTGTGTAATGTAGCATACTGTCGGAGTAGCACCTTGAACAACATATACTTTACAAAATCTATGGGAATGACCTCGTATCTAGTACATGAGTTTGAAAAAAAAATATAAAGCGAATAATTTGACACAAAATAAAGCAGTCAAAATAACTTGATGGTTTCATGATTTAAAGTATGTTGGCGTAAATGTTTTAAGTCACATTTCTTTTGTAGTTGAACTTAAGTAAAAACTATGGTGGTTAAGATTTTAATATATGATATCTACAATGTAATCCACATTGAAATTTACTTCTAAACAAGATTGAATTATTTAAAAAGACTTAAATTTTTATATCATTTTCCTATTTCTGAAATGAGGATTACCTCAATTTAGATAGTGGCTTTTTTCTTTTAACATATTTCAACATTCAAATTCTTAAAAAAGTTCGAGTGATTATTTACATTTGTATAAAAATAAACAGAAAAACTTGGAATTATCTTGCCCCCATATTATACTATTTGCTTAATATTATAGGAATCTGAAAATTAACTGTTAAATTAGAGACTTAAATTATTTACGTTCAACATTGATTTTTAAAAATTTGTATTTCTAAAATTTTACACTACTTTGAATGGGAAAAATATGTTTATATATTACTTAATTGAATTGAAGCTTTACTGCAAAGAAAATATTGAAAGACGCAACCAAGACGTAATTACTGACTTTAGCTCTAAAGGATTAATCTATATTTAATAACAAGCTTCGAATCTAAGTATTGTTCGTCCTTTTTACTAATAATGCTATAGTAAAATCTTTCACACAAAGTATAACGTTATACATTTTGTGTTGTGACTACAAACTAATAATTAAATTTTGACCAATTAATTAAAGATCTGCATACTTATTATTCCAAATATCTTATTAAAATATATGGCAAAGTTAAAATTAATATTTATCTTTCAAAATACATAAAATAAAGGGAATTTCCCTTTGTAAAAATATATTATTAAATTAAAAATCGTTGTATTATTTCTACAAAAATTACAAACTCAAATTACGCAGAAAAAAAAAATGTATTAAAAAAACACATAATAAATGTTTACCAAATTTTCCATTTTAACGAATATTTTTCTCTAAGTTGATTTGCATGAAACTTAAACAAGATATTTATAAATACCATTTATGAAATTAATAATTGACATATTATACAACTAAACTTATTATATCAATAAAGTTTTTTTTTTTTAATAAAATATTTGTACTTTATTTTATAAAATTATGGCGTTATCAATAAATATCGATGTATTCACTAATAACGATATACAGTCCACTTTCATAATGCTGTAAAAAAGACCACTTGCCATAATGCTTCCGTTCAAAAAACGGAAACAAACAAGCACATTGGACACTACAGTTGGTTACTTAATGTACAACTTTTGCCAAATACGTTGTCATTTCGATTTAAAATATCACTGGCCACCGAATTCAATTTCTTTATGCCGCTTGCAATACACTTTGCATTAATACACTTTTCTACTTTACACTAATACTTTTTACTAATACACTAATGCACACGCTATTAATACACTTTAGAACTTTTTTGATGCCCTACCGTTTCCTATTTTTCAAGTACCTTCAATTCAAATTTGAACTCATTGTGACGATTGTTCCTTCTTTTTACAGCATTTTGAAAGTGGGACTAATTATAATCCCTTCTGTATGTCAAAAAAATATTATATTTATTTTATGGTTATCCGGATAAATTTTAATTGTCACATGATAAAAAAATTTCATCCTTTGTTAAAAAAAAAATTGATATACTCGGTTTTTTGTTCACTTTCATTGCTTTATCACCAGTGTCCTATATAGAAAGACCTGACATTTATCGAACTAATGAAATAAATCTCTTGATAATTAGGAATTTTATGAGATTATGTAATCAGGATAGAATAATGGGAGTCATTGAGAATAACTCCTGTTCGGTGCCTAATTAGCCAGTTGTCATCGTTATCGTGCACTGGTTTTCCAGCCTAAATTGAGTCGCATAATTCACTAGCTGGTTATGATCTGCATATCTTTCCGAACAGCCAAATGAGTTGGATATCAATGATGCTAGGTGTAAAATATCATGACCCTAAATTAAAAGTTAAGAATACACGTATTTGAAATGCATAATTAACTATTTGTACATAATCTACATATTGATATGTTAGAAAAGATTGTAACAGACATGCAAGTATTGGTATTATTTTCAAAGCTGCAAAGTTAGAATTTTTATTGTAATGATTGAAATTTTCTAACACGGAAAAAAAAAATTTTTTTGGTTTTAATTTGTAGAATTTTTATGTCGGCAATGTAATTTAACAATTTTTAGAATGTAGGGTTAGACTAATAAATTTTTAGATGTTAAAATTATTATTTAATCAGAAATTTTATGATGATTATGACTGCTAACTTCTAAGCAGTCATAATTCTTTGTATACTGAATGATAAGTTCAATATAATACATCAATCATTACTTGTAATAACAAATTTTATAATTTTAGATTCTTATTACATATTAATATGCAATAAGTTAAAACATTTTTTTTTTTACAGTTTACTAATTTCCTTCGCAGAATAAATAATAATATGTTTGACTTTAAAAGCAAAATTATTAAATGAATATATATAAAAGTAAAAATTAAGTATAGGAAACCAGAAAACCTGTGCAATTTTTGAATTTAAAAATAAATAAATGTAAAACAAAGATATTTTTGAAGTGATATTGAGAATGAACATGAAATAAGTGTCAAAAATGTGGTATATATATATATATATATATATATATATATATATATATATATATATATATATATGTATATATTTATAAATATATATATGTAAGAATATATATAAAGTAAATTGTAGTAATAGAGTAAAGCAGCCTATATTATATTTATGTGCATATTGGTTGTTTCATACTCAATATCACTTGAAAAATATCTTTGCTTTTTATTTATCATTTTTCTATTTTTGAATTTAAATCCTGGGCCCCGAATCAAAATTCAAAATTACAGACTGTGATTGCACATTGCAAATTTAATATTAATTATAAAAAGTTATTTATATGTTTATATATTTTTATTAAAAATAAATATAATCAACACGTTAAGATTACTTATCTTATTTTCTAGATGTTGTTAGTAAAGAAAACACATTACTGAAACTTTTAGAATAAAATTGAATGAAAAATATTTCTATAAGGTCTAATATTGGGTAACTAAATATTCAATTCCAAAACTTCTGACGGCTAGAATTTGAGTGCTTTGATGTCATTTGCGATGTGATGCAATTCCTCGAGATTTTTATGCCGAGTAAATCTTAAGAAAAGTGTTATTTTCTGTAGTTGACAATGAAAAAAATATTTATAAAAAAGAAATATTTTTATAAATGTCAACAACATTCATCACTCTTTGGTTTACGGAAATTTAATTTTAAAGAAGCCTAGCCTAACCAAATATTGAATAGAATGAAATGCTTGAAATCAATGTGTTATTAAAATGATTAAGGTATTTTGAGAAAACTGATATTCATTTCCCAGAAAATTTATTTCTTTTTATTACAAAATAAATTTTTAAAATTTAATAGCCTGATAGTGAGAAAAAGATCTTTTTCCTCTCGAAATTCTGAAAGACGCCATTCATTGTAAATATTCCGATTTTCAACTCTTTTCTTGTTAGATTTTATCTAATGCAGAGGCATCTCCATTACAACTAAAAGAGAATACTTTTAAATAGGTCTCATCAAATTAAAAATTATTATCTTGTCATTTTATTATCAAATAATCTTAACTTTTGAGTTAAATTGTTTCTGTTTAAATATACTTTCATCTCTTATTATTTTATATTTCCAGTTTTATTTATTATTTAGAATTTTTAATGAAATGGTAATTACGAGTAAATTAAACATTTTGATAGGCATCATTGGCTGAAACAGGAAGATTGTTTTTGTAATCCACTAAATATAGTGCGACGAGATTTCCATACATATTTCAAACTGATTGCTTCTGCAGAAATAAAAACCCTTTTATAAGAAACGTTTCTACACACTTCTTCAAATGACTATAAGCTTTTTTATACATCTGATCTACACAGATCTATGTCTGATGTTACTTTTTTACATATTTACAAACATATATGTGATCTTTACATATGGTTATTATCAAATGAAATTTTCTTTTCTACCACTTAATTTTTTACTTTGTTTACATATTCCTTTAATAATTGTACTTTTAGAGTTAACTAAAAATTGTTATTTATTATGGTAATGAATTATTAAATTGTAAAATAAAATGTTTACTATTACGCATTATATATTATGCATATTAATATGTAATAAGAATCAAAATTATAAAAAAAAATATTATAAGTAACGATTAATTTATTATATTGAACTTAGCAATCAATATAATAAAGAAGATGATTGCGATTATAAGAATAAGTGCTAGATCTGTATTATATTGATTTAGCAAACAATATAATAGAGATCTAAGCAAAAGTGTTAACTTACTATACTACTACTAATTACTATCTACTATTTACTACATTACTACATTAGTATTAATTACGCATTATAAATTGTTGCATATTAATATTTGGTAAGAATTCAAAATTACAAAAATTTTTTTATAAGTAATGATTAATTTATTATATTGAACTTAGCAGTCAATATAATAAAAGAATTATGATTGCTTAGAAGTTAGCAATCATGATCCCGATAAAAATTTCTGAATAAATAATAAATTTATTGTTTTGAATTTATTAGTCTAGAATTCTATTCTAAAATTGTTAAATTACGTTGGCATCATCCAAATTCTACAAATTAAAAACGGTTTTTTTTTTTTTCAACATACAATTTCAATGTTATCCCTTGCTTTAACTGATAAATTCGTTAAAAGTTTTATTATATAACATGCAATTTGTTAATACACGAAATAAAATCTATTGTGAAAGTGTCGCTATAATAAAAATAATCATGAATTAATAGTGAACTATTTATTTTAATTGAATTTCAAAAGTAGATTTTTATATAGAAAAATATAGTTCCCAAAATTGTGTCTCTAATTTGGAGTTAATTGTGTTAAAGTTTCCTGCAGTTATTTTAAAGATATAGCTAATGAAAAATTTAAAAATATTTAATATTTAGAGCAAAAATATGAACTTGTTAAAAATAATTTAATGCAAAGTTACTTCTTTTGCGCTATTTCCCGCGTTTAATTAGTAACTCGTGCATAGTTCTCTCTCTACTCTGGGGATACCAAATAATTACTTAGCTAAAGAACTAAGAAAAAAATGAAACAAAATAAAAAAGTGCATTTCATTTAGCAATTTTCAAAAAAAATATTATAGCACAGGGGTGTTTTATCTCCTTTAAAACGTTAAAAAGATAAAAGGCTTCCAGTGAAAAACATTTTTGCATATACATAAATAATTTTACGGCATGCATTACAGTATAAAAAAAGTGAAGAAAAGAGCAGTATCACCTAATACTGAGGTGTTTTACTATAAAATGAAGATTGAGGTAACAGAACTGAAAGGAATTAACTCCGTCGGGGATGCACTAAAAATTAAATTTGTGTTCTCTAGAAACATGTGATGGCTTTTACTCCGCCAAAGGGACAGATGAAAGTGTTAGGTATCTGAAAAAAAAAAAAAGGAACATCTCTTTTTTTTCTTTTTATGTTAAGCTTTTAAGCTAAAATAGTACGAAATAATGCTCTGAAACATGTTTACTCCCCTTTAAAGTCACAGTTTTAAATAAATAAAATAAAAAATATTAATTTGTACAATTTTAAATGAAAAAGTAAATATATTTGTTGGACAGTATTTGAATACTTAACGATCATTATAAACTTAATATTAAATATTTTTAATTCTTATTTTTTAAATGATGTAATATTATTTAGATTATTACACTTTTAATAGTTCTAGCATAAATTGAAAGATACGGATCATTAAAATGTTTATCAAAATTGGTTATTATACACTTTAAAAATTTAATAGACAATTTCACGAAATTTTTAAATTTTAATTAATCCTGACATATATTTTTAAAAATTATTGCATCATTGTATAATTATATATTTTTCATATAAATTCGTGTTTGAAAATTAAAAAAAAATAATAATTACATTTGGTTAATATTGAAATTGTTAGTAAATTTAATTTTATAAACATAAACTTTATTCAATAGAAATGTAATTAATTTCACAATAAATTTTGTTTAATTATCACTAATAAAATTGGCAGTTAATAAAATTACCCTTATTATTAATAATAATAAAATTCACGATTTTACAAATTACTAATAAAACGACTTTTATGGCAATTTATAATTTTATAAGCATATTATAAAATAGATGAAATTTTATCATTTGTTGTTTTTTTTCATTAAATTATATAAAATGTCATGTAAATGTAAAAATTAAAAATAAATGTTTATTAATTATTTTATATCAAAATCATTAGTTGAAATATTATGTTTCAATTTCTTTACATTGTAGAATTTTGCTAATCGGTCATCAGATAATTGTTTAATATATTCATCAAATAATTTGTGTCACCAAATTTTTCCAAGACTAGCCAAAATCTATCTAATGCCATACAACCACATAAATTTGTCTTTATACGATATATTTAACAGGAGTAATTTAGATATAGAAGAAAACCAACACAAAAGATTTGATAACAAAGAAGGTTATCTAATAAAAAAAAATTGGATTTTTTTTCTTCCTTTCCGGTACCTAAGCAAGAGTCGAAAAAAATGCCCAATGTACTCGATGGCTGACCGGTTGAACGCGTGGAACAGCAATCAACTAACTAAAGCGAAAAAAAAATCTTCTTTGAGTTGGGGGAACTTTTTTAGCGATGAGAAAAATTGGAAAATCAATTGGCTTGCTCGTCTGTTTTCTTTTGGCCAGAGTTAGGTTGAAAAGTCTCGAAACACGGACGTCCATATTGACTTAGGAGAAGGTAACACATTGTTTGTTTTCTGATCTGGAAATTTTTCTAAAGTCAGTGTTGGCTTTTTAGGAGTTTACAAGTGATTAACAAGCACACAGTAACGATGAAAAAAAAGCAAAATGAGGTCCTTTGAATTTCTAAAAAAATATGTGTTTTGTTGTTCATATAGTACTTTTCAATAAATACCATATAAAATTTGCTTTATTATTTAATTTTCAAAAACTAATAAAAATTTGTAACCCTTTTTTTTATAAAAATACAAAAGAAAATATTATATTAGTAATATTTTTAATTGACGAATTTGTTTTCAATTTTGTATTTAAGGAAATAACTGAGACAATTAATCTTTAACTCGTGAGACCACGTAATCTTTCTTGTCATAAATGTTCAATGTTTTATCGTTATTTACCTAGATTCAGAATTGTTAGCATTGCATAAATGCACATTTGAAACGAAAAATTACTCTGTTTGTTATTATTATCATGTATGAGCGTGAAATTGTCTTTTTTTATATTGCTATATTACCTTTTTAATTTACGAATAATTTTTTTTTCAGTTTTTACCTTTAAGAAAATAAGTGAAACAATTAACCAATTTAATTCTTGAGAACATCTAATTCCTTTTTAATAGTAAATTTTTTAAGGACACCATTATTTACCTAGAATCGGAATTGTTAGCATTGCATAAATTTACGTTTCAAAAGGGAATAGTGTTACTCGCCGATGTAACATATCTTCAAGCTACACGTGCCCTGGGTAGTGCTAAATTTTTAACAGCTTTGCAATGTCCAAACTAATTTATAATTAAAAATCTCTGCCAGAATATCATTATAATAACCACAAAACATTTTCAAAAAGCGAAAAATAAAACCTGCTATTTTTGTAGCAAAATAAGTATATTAATTTTATAAAGTAAAAATAAGAATGCTCTTCAGTATTTTTAAATAAATAAGTGATCAAAAGACATTAATTATAACATATTATTTTATTAATTAATATTGTTTTATCTAGATATATATAAAAAAACCATCTTTAAAAACATTCTGTTTTACATGACTTGGGGAATTTCAAATTTCTTAATTATAAAAAATATTTATATTTTCATTTACAACGATTTATTATATTAAGAATTTTATATAAATTAAGAATTTAATAAAGCAGGTTACAAACATCTACCATATTTCAGTTTTTAAATTGCCTTTATAAGAATCGTAATAGTTCATAATGATTCAAAAGAAGATGTATGACTTTGAAGTTATATATAAAAGTATTATAAAAAAAAAAATTAATTCAATTCCTACTTTTTAAGTTGAAATTTTCCTTTTACATCTGGCATCTATTATTAATACATGCAACTAAATCTTAAAAACTAAAATAATTAATTAAATTTAATTAAGAATTAATATTTGAAAAAAAACTATATTAACGTCAGAAAAAAACTATGTTAACAAATCAACTACTTCATTCAAAATAAATTAACTTGATGGATGAATAAAAAGTATTTTATTAATGATTGAATATTTGAACAAAGATTTTGTATAGGGAGAGTGTAAACTAATAGTAGGAAATTGGAAAATGACATACATTTACAATTAAAATTATAAACTTATGTTCATTTAAAATATTCCTTTTATATATCCTGATGATATTAGTTAATGTCTGTCCCTTTATTTTATGATATTCTTGATATTTTTAAATTATAACATTATGTCCAAACTAATTTATAATTAAAAAATATTGAATATCATCAGAATAAAATAAAAATAAAAATACCAGTTGGATAAAAATAAAACAATATTTTTGAAGAAAAATAAGATATTAATTGGATTAAGTAAAAATAAGAATGTCGTTAGAATAATTAATTGTACATAATATCTTAATGGTAAACATAATTTTCAATTTTTTTTTTTTTATATTTTGTCTCTATTTAATCATTGTTGTATTCGATTTCATAACATTAAATATAACATTTTTAATATTAAAAATTTCGATTTTTAATTATAAAAAATGCCATTTTCTAGCACAGGTAATGAATGATAAACGAGGTTGCCATTTTCCGCCGATTGTTTATAAGAATCGTACATTTTTTTTTAATGATTGAAAAAAGAAATAGGATTCAAAAAGGATTCAAACCCAAATAAAATTTCAGGTTGAGCTAGAAATTCTGTTCAAGTTATCAGAAATCATTTATTGCAAATATACTTTAAAATAACCACAAAAATATCCCCAAAAGTATTGTCTTTTTATATAAGAATTCATTTTTGGGAATACCATATTCAGAAAATTAAACAATTCAACAAATAATTCGTACTTTATTAAAATTTTAAAATAGAAGAATAAAATTATCGTATTTTATTAATTTTACTTATTTTGTTCTGGCTTTTAGTTAAACAACGATTTCGTGGAAGACACAACATATACTTCAAATTACTTTTACACAACTGAATTCTTCAATAGGTCTTTAATTTTTTTTCTAGTCAAATTCTAAAGAATTTTTGAAATGCTCTGTCTTTCAAAAAAAAAAAAAAAAAAAGAAAAAAAAAAAAAAAAAAAAAAAAAAAGAATTGGATAAAGCAAAAATAAAAATGTCGTTAGAATAATTAAGTGTACGTAATGACTTGATGGTAAACATAATTTTCAAATTTCTTTTAAACTTTATCATCATTCAATCATAGTTCTATTGGATTTCATAACATTAAATACAAAAGAATTTATTTTTAATTTTAAAAATAATTTTTAAAATTAAATGTAAAAAAAAAAATTATTTTTAAAAAAAAATTAAAAATAATTATTTATTAATTTATTATAATAATTTTATATTAATTTTTCTTTTGTTTATTTCAGTAGATTGTTTTAGGAAGAGATGGATAAGACGTCATATTTATTCTTAAATATCATAAGCATCTGAATTTGGTTTCAAGACTTTCACTTCTTATCGCCTAACAGAGTGCTTAGAACTTAACGGAAAAAAAATTATTTTCTAAAATAAAATTAAATTTTTATACATCTGTAAATCATCCTTTATAAATCAAATGTCATTTTTAATAACTCTTAATAGAAAAATGTTGCAACTTACCCAACATGGCAATAAAAAAATGATGCAGATGTATGAAGGCAGATGTTTTCAAAATTCAGTTGAATAGTAAACAAGTTTTTAACAAACAAAAAAACAAACAACAAATGAAAATTATTTTCTACCTTTTTATAACAGAATACAGTTCTTTAACACAATAATTCAAAGTATATTTTTATCCTGGAGCGCAAATAAACACCAGTTTAGATCTCAGTTCAAAAATCAAATTATTTTTTGAAATTCCATCAATTTGTTATAAACATGTTGCCACACTTGAATTAAATAATCTATAAAGTAATATCTCGTGCATATTTCAAAATGAAAATAAATTTTTAATATTAAAATAACTATTTCATCAAATATAAAAAAAATAATGTATAAAAAAGATAAAAATGTACAAAAAGTTTTTTTTTTATATTGTATAAAATTAAATATAATAATAAAATAAAAAATCCAAACAACTTTTTTTTTTTATCTTTCTTGAAACGATTTATTGAACGATAAAAGTTTCTATAAATCTTATCGTTTCAAAATCGTCTGCTTTACGTAAATAACTATAAAAAATTGAATATAATGAAATCGTTTGGTAAATAATAAAATAAATAAATAAAAGTAAGATAAAAAAATTTTAAAGTCAAGAGCCAGCAATGAAAAAAAAAAAACATGCAGTCATTGTTCAATTTTTTTAGATTCTTTTAATAGATACAAAAGGAAAATACTTCTAAAAGACCTGTTCAATGGCATTTTTACCCGTTATTTCCAATAGGTGTTATAACCAAAATGAAGAATGACAAATGCAAATGGCATGATCCAGATACACAGCATAAATAATAACAATAATAATAATAAAACATTTTAAAATATTTGCATTAAAATATGCTAATATTCAAAATCTTCTGAACATTTAAAGTTTTCTACAATTGGTTGGAAATTAACTGTTGGTCAAGTATCTGGCATTACTGAAACGGATTCCAAAATATTTTTCAATTATTATCTAAAAGAATCAGTCACTTTTACCTAGAAGATGCTTTTATTCTTTTATTCATAGAGATTTATTCTGGAATAAGGCAGACAGCAGATTAAGCTCTGATCTGAATGTTCAACTGTTTCTGTTCTACATAATCGCCTTCCAAACATTCCCCGGTAACAATTCCGTCGTGTTTATTACACCATTATTTCACGTTAAAGGATTTCCAGAACAATTTTGGAAAATGAGAGGTGCGCTTTGCAATCCATTGAGTCACCGCTCCCCATTGGCGAGGCTTTCTGCAAGAATCGCTTAAATAAATTTTCATTTTGCTGCTCGTTCTTCGGAGCGTAAATACGAATCCCAATTAACTAGAAACTTTTGAATGGGGAATGTGAAATTTAAGATGCGTTCGGAGACATTTAGAGAAGGAGAAATTTCTCAGGAACTGACTTTTTCTTATCTCTTCAAAGTTCCAGAATTGAAAACTTTGAGCGTCGATTATGATTATTGTTAGAGTCATGCACATTTGGGATTTATGCCTCGAAAGAGTTAAATATATACACGGGTGATTATAATTAAAGACCCACTTTTCAAAATGCTGTGAGGAAGAAGAACTCACTCTGCTAGCGACGACTTCAGCTGAGCGAGGAAGATAGAGCTCTTGAAGACGAAATGGTGTGGCATGAGGGAAACAAGTTTCCGCTTTCCATCCTTCAAGTTGGTAAGTGACCTTACTGGTCGTGGATGAAGCTGCAACTGTTGAATGGTTTGGAAGTCACTTTTTCCGTCGAGAAGACCTCGAAACAATCAATGCGGTTTAATGCGCAAACTCACGCCAATACGTCGCCACTGATCTCGAAAATATCACTCCGGCAAGCCGAATTCCCTCTCTCTTTATGTCACTTGTAGCGCCATCTATTAACAAAGCACATTTGGAACTTTTTGATTCCGCACCGTTTCTTTTCAAGGCTAATTTTTATTATAATAAAGTGAAGAGTGAAAATCTGCAGTATAGTTTGTTTTTTAAGTTTGAGGTAGCATCGCTTAGTAAAATTATTTCACAGCCTTTTATTTTAAAAATCGTTACTGCCAAAAATAATTGCTTTGATCAGAGTTGAGAAGTTGGAAAATTATATTTAAGGAAGTATATATATTTCTTAACTGAATGAAAATTAAAATTAATTTTTTTATTTCTTCTAGAATTTACGCTTCCGCTGGTCATGTTTCTATCAACAAAATACATGAATTTTCTGAACGCTTTGTAAAAATTTATACTAATCCACAAAAATGTGACCTTGGACGGAAAATGGATGGTATAATTTACAAACCTCATCACACTAATTGTTTGAAAGGCGATTTTCTCCCAACTGATTTGATTTGAATAAATTTCTCTATTAAACTCTTTGTGTCATACAGAAAATTCAAGTTATAAAATTTTTAACACATGCTTCAAATGTTGTCTTGTTACAGCATATTAAAGTGCAATGTGAAAATGACTATAGGAAAAATTTTGTTTCCATGCTTTTCATTCCAACATAGAAAAATACTATAATATATTTTATTTTTTTTTTTTTTTTTTTTTTTTTTTTTTTTTGTTTTTTTTTATATGATTCTTTTTTGTTTTTTCCTCTATATGATAATAATTTCCTACAGCTTATCTGAAAGGTGATGTATTTACTGTCACATACAACTCCTGGAGTACATTACTGTGATGAAATTTTCTTCGTCATATCTCAGCAATTATGTTCAACCTAAAGAGGTCGCTGAGTTCTTAGTATTTCTCAGTAGAATTTTCATTTCAGGAGTAAAACAAAGAAATCCATATTTACTTTGAAAATAATATGGAATTGAAAATTGTGGAAAAGCAGTAGGAAATGAACAGGTTGAAACTCGTAAAGCACGATGATCAGCGACATTTTGTACTCCGTAAATTTAGAGGACATCTAAAACCAGCAGCCACAGACCTCATAATGATTCTAAAGATTCTGGAAAAGCTTGGCCTAGCTCATAACATATCCTTTTGATTTAAAATTACGAAACATAAATTTCAATACATATGAATGATAGCAAGCATATTTTGAGACAGAATTTAATGCTCAGCTCAGGCACTCAACCCGAAGAAATATTCAGTTTTCTACAAGAAATTTGATAGTCACGTTAACTTGCCTTGTTATATATATTGGCTTTTTATCATTTCGGTATTGTGTTCAAATACTTGAATATATGGTGTAGTATTAGCAATACGTAA
>BPLR01017919.1:0-21268 GCA_021605095.1 Caerostris extrusa | reverse complement strand
CTTTCAATTACTTCAAGTTAGAGAATTTGGAACACAAATTTATTTTATCAAATAAATAAATAGAAATAAAATGCAAAAATGTAAAATATATTTTTCCAACGAAAAAAAAATTTTTTTTGTAACGATGCCATAAAAATTGGGGCCCAGCGGCCAAGTAACTAGCGCTCTAAAGCACAGTGCCACAGGTTTCGAGTTCGAGCCCCAGCCATGCCATGGAGGGATTATAGTGGTTCAAAATCCATTTTAAACGTGTAGGTCTCAGTGTAATATGACTATAAGGTATAGGACTGGACATTCCTACACCGTAAAAAAGAAAACATCTCCTGTCTCCTCTTGTCCTTTATGGTCGATATTACGATGCCACTTTTTAGTGATTTATTCATGGTAGTGGTTCGGAATCCACTTTAAATTGTAGGTCCTTGTCTAATATGACAGTTTGTTTTAGAACTGACAACCCTACCTCGTAAAAAGAAATTATCTCCTGTCTCGAAATCTGCAAATAAGCCTTTGACCCACCATGGGGGCTTTTGCTTTTTGCAAAAAGACCCCATCCAGCGAAGGAGATGTTACTCCATGCAGCGATTCCATTTGACATTGTACATGGAGCACTTATATTTATACTCATGGGTGCCAGTTCCGCCTAACCACTGATTATCAATGTAAGCCTCCTGAACTAGGAGCCCACTGCCTATCCTTTAATATTCATGAAACTACTATGATGGTGGAGATTTGATTATTTAGGCGGCATCAGTACTGGACGGACGCACAGACCTTCAAGTGTTTGTTAGAGGTTCTATAACTGTCATGAAGGTTTGGAATGAGACATTAGAGCTCTATGTTTGTTATCAGGGGATCAAATCTTCAGTTTCCTTTTAATGGACAATAACATATTAGTACATGAGTTAATCATAATGTTAGAACTCTGTGTTTGTTTATCAGAGATATTCCCATTTTAATGGATGCAGCGTATGAGTGCATAGGGTTCATATAATGATATTAGAACTATTGTTTATTTATCAGGGATGCAAATTATCCTGTTTCATTTTAATGGATGATAACATACGAGTACATAGAGTTCATCATAATAAGATATTATAAATCTATGTTTGTTTATCAGTCATGCAATTCTTTTTTTATGTTTCATTTTAATGGATGACAGCGTATGAGTGCATAGGGTTCATCAAAATGAGAATTAGAGCTCTGTTTGTTTATCAGGATGTTATTCTTTCTTGTTTCATTTTAATAGACGACAAAGTTTGAGACATAGGTTCATCATAATGAGATATTAAAGCTCTATGTTTGTTTATCAGGGATGCTTCCTATTTCATTTTAATGGAGTTCTGTTTCTATGTTTGTTTATTAGTTTAAATGTCAGGTTCATCATCATTATGAAATATTAAAACTTTATGTTTGTTTATCAGATATGCAACGACAACGTATGAGTACATAGTATGATAATGAGATAATAGAGCTCTATGTTTGTTTACCATGGATGCAATTCTTCCTGTTTCATTTTAATGGATGACAACACGAGTACAAATATGATTGTTTATTAGGGTTCATCTGGTCAATGGATTTCTGGATGAATAAAAGAGCTTCATGGATTCAAGAACAGACTAGTAAAACAATAAACGTGAATACCCCAAAAAGGAAAAAAATCTTAAAACCAATGCGACATATTATCCATTATGATGCAATCTGGAATGTAGAACAAAAAAATTCTGAAAAATTAATAAACACTATTTTAGGAATAGATGTATTAATCTGACAAAAAGTATCAATAAGTAATTGATTTAAGTAAATCAGGGATCTCAAATGACGGAAAATTTCCCGTCAACTGATACTTTTTCCCTCCTATCATCTTACCGTTTTTTATTTCTTGAATAAAAAAAGATATTATGTTCATCCTCTAAAGTTTGCTCACCTCCATCCATCAACGTCAGAGGGTCGATAGCTCCTTCTTGGTATGAGAATCAGAACTTTTGAGGACATTTTGGGGAAATTGCGGTTAAAAACACAATTGTTCCTTACGTTGTTTGGGGGCCGAGTGAAAAAAATGAGGATTAACTGATAAAAAAACTTATTTGATTCACTTCTGGCAACATTTTCCACCTCTATTCTAACTTGTGTTTGTCGTTGAAAGGTATTTTTAATGGAAGAAGCATAGAAAAGAAAAGTTTCAATCAAAAACAATGTTTTATTTAATACAGTTGGCTAAATCCCTTTAGCGAAAACAGTAAAAAGTTTATTTCTTTCGTGAAACAATACGATATTCTTTGTCAACAGTTTGATGGACGATTGATGTCCGTTAGAAATTTTTTCTTTTTCTTAGTTTTATTCGTTTATTTACAAATTTTCACTAGTTTGACTCGTGGCCGAGTGACAACGCGTGCTTCTATGGAACATAAGGGCTGAGGTTCAATCCATTGACGGCTTTGTTGTATACACTGTTTCAAAAAAGAGGAGTCTCGTTGGGGTTTGGGATGTTTAGCATCTTGCCTCGTGAATCGGACTATCCGGTGGTAGTTTTACGGGTTTTCACCCATACGATACGCCAAAGAGGGGTAGTTCCCTCTAAAAGTTCTCCGTTAGTCACTCCCCTCATTTTCAGATTTGCGGAGCCAAGTCAGACTTCTATCTACGGGTGATCGATCGCAACAAAAGCGGCCCTCGCCCTTCCTTCTTATGAGAAAACATTGCTTCATGGAGTTGGTCTATGTGCTGTTATCATTCGGGTGGGATAAGAATAAAAAGCTAATATAATTTTTTCAAAAAGTAGTTCAGAATCTTTATATTGACGGCAACTAACACTTAAATACTACTTCATCTTGAAGAAATTTATTTTTTTTTTTTTTGTTTTTTTTCAAAAAAAAAAAAAAAAAAAAAGAT
This sequence comes from Caerostris extrusa, assembly GCA_021605095.1. Lineage (NCBI taxonomy): Eukaryota > Metazoa > Arthropoda > Arachnida > Araneae > Araneidae > Caerostris > Caerostris extrusa. Next base: position 18,379 of record BPLR01017919.1, on the reverse strand, counting down.
TTTAACATTGAAAACTTATTTTATTTTACCTATAATATTTGAAAATCTGAAATAGAAAAATAGGCATACCATGATAGTCTTAATACAGATAATACACATGAAATAAATATAAAAATGTAAAATGGTTTTTTAATATTAGTGAAATGAATATAAAAATTTCTTTCATCGAAAAAAATTAAGAGTAAAATTAGGAATATTTCAAGTACCAAATGAATGTAATTTGGACCTATATCTTTTTTATACAAACGAATTCTTTTAACAAAATGCTTTTGCAAAAATGAAAAAAAAAAAAATTGAATTACAATTGTGGAAATTATTTCGATTTAATGAACAGCTAAACGGAATTTCAAATTTAAGATTATTTCGATTTCAAAATTCAACACAAGGTACTGTGAATGCAATATTAAAATTATCAATAAATTATGAATTATTATGATATGAATGAATTATATTATTTTAATTTTATAAATGATAAGTTAAATAAAATAAATAATTTATCGTTTGTTAGAAGATTATTTTTTTTCATGAGCCATTTATTTAAAATTTTTATTTTAAAATCTAGACTATATTTAGGGTAACTGAATAGTTCATCATTTTATTTCAAAAGATTTTTAATAATATAGAATTATCGCTTTATTTAATCAAATTTTAGTAGTTATATATCATCTAAAGGTAAGATTTGCATAAAAGCCTTTATTAGAATTTCTAATGGTTCATTTACAAAATTTATTGCATAGTGAGGAATTGTAATTGTGTTGATCAATAAAAAAATAAAATATTTAACTTAATTACATCTTTGAAGAAAAATTAATAAAAATTAGCTCTTTAAGTCCTTGAACAGATTTTATTAAGATGATTCATAAATAGATTTATCTGAATGCTAAATGCTTTTCTTTAATCTTGCTATATTACCAAGTTTAAAAACAGTTTATAGAAACTTAATTATTATTACTAGTTATATTATTCAAAGATTTTACTTAATCAAATTTCTCTTTATAATGATTATTATTTTAATTTTTATTCTTTAGATAACAAAGGTACAAATAAAATTAAACCAACAAAAATATTGAAATAATATGGCAAGCAATTTTGTAGAAAATCATTCAATTTATTTATTATTTACTAATGTAATAATGCCTTTCATTTTCACTGTAATTGCTTCAATTTTACATAAATTTATTTATTTTTGTATAAATGCAGCAATTGCAATTTATCAGGATAAATATTTATATTGTATATTTTATTTAAATTAATATCATTTTCAATCTGTTTAATGAGTTATTTAAATTAATATCATTTTCAAAAAAATTTATATTTGCAGTTTTGTGTTAAAATTATGAAAATGTAATTGATTGAAAAAAAAAAGTTCCCTGTAAATTAGATAATTTATTTAAAATGCCGCTAGTATAATTTGTGTCATAAATATTCAGATAGTATGGATTATTGATTGAATTGAGTTTCTTAAAATAAATTAAGGTTATTGAGAGGAACATCATACTAATATCATTTTTCTTTCAAATTAATAAAAAAGTAAAAATATTGAAAAATTATTTTATTAAATAATTTTTGAAATAATTAAATGAAAGATCTATTTAAAAAAATTGTTTTTTGGTTGAAGTTGATTTTACAATCTTTACACTACAATAATGATTGATATAAAATGGTCTATCACGTAGATTGGACATCCTACAACTTATTTTATTTTTAAAGTTGGGATCATTTTTGTCAATTAATTTTATAATTTATTCAATGCATAAAATATGTCGTTTCTTATATATAGATAACCTTGGTAGTTAGCAACATCTAGACCAAGTCCAAGAACCCATGTGGTCTCATGGAAGAAGGGAAAGGTTGGCCAGCTTCTATTGTGATGGAGCACCCATAGGTAGAAGTCTGACTTGAATCTGTGACGCTGATTTTTTACGGGGTAGGGTTGTTAGCCTACACACAACGGCTCTACAGTCATATTAGATTGGGACCTATGGTTTAAAGTGGTTTCCAACTAATCTAAACACAGTGATGTAGTGTGGTGTAACATCCACGGCACCGCCGGGAACAAACAAACATCCATTCGATAAGATCTAAGCACAGATGTAGTGTGGTGTAACAGTAGTAGTAGCTCGGAACACACCTTAAACTATAAATTCCTTCTAATTAGCCTATAGTGTGCAGAAAATGGCGGTAGAGCGACAAACCAAACCGGAACCTACCATTTAAAATGGATTCCGAACCACTAATAAATATCCAGTAAATCTAAATGAAGTGCATTTAGAAAAAGACAGCGTTATTTGAAATTTAATCCAGATTTATAAACTTGTATATTTTAAAAGAAAAAAGAAAATGATTTATGTACTAATATCAAACCAATTTTTTAACCATTTTTCTAAGAACCAACTCTTGCTTGTTTTTATTTTATTTATTTATTTTTAAAAAAGAAAACCAAATATACATCCTAGTTGGCAAAACCAAACAAAAAAAAAAAATCATTTTATTCACTGACTCCGCTTACGCTGCTGTTTTAAGGCTTAACACTTCTTCTCACGGTGAAATAGGCCATCAAATTCAACTTATTCCAAAGATAAATTCTTTTCAATTCCAAATAAACACAATGCGTATTTTTCATTCGTCCTATCCCCGTGTCAGAAATCGAAGGAATATAAATTTTATTTGAAGAAAACAGTCAACTCAGCGGAATAGAACAGACTCTTTGAGATTCACGTGAAGTATAAGTAACTAGATAGGATATTCTGAAAAAAACAAAATGGATTCTGCGTTTGAGAATATTGTGGGTTTACGATCTCTCAGAGCCTTCATTTATTCGTAAAAGTTTCTCACTTGCTGGACAAAAATAAAAAAAAAACGTTTCTCAAGTTTTACTGCGAAGTTTGTTGCAGCGCATTCTTAGTTTAAAGAATTTTCCAAGTTAACTCAGAAACCGATAGAATTTCTCTTTTGTATATTTAAGACCCTTTTTGTGTTTGGAAAATAAAGACCTCTTGAAATATGAAGAAACAATCCGTTGAGAATTTTTTTTTTTTTTCAGTAGCTTGTTTGTAATCAGATTGTTGACTGTTTTTGCGTGGTGGATTGAGGCATTTTGACTTTGAAATGCTAGATCTAGAAGATTTTAGAATTTGTAAGCTCTTTAAAAATTTTTCGATGATGCACTTTAAAGTAGTAAAGTGGAAGTCAGAATTTTTCAAGAATTTATTAGTAAGAAGTACATCAAAACTATTTAAATAACTAAATAATTAATTTTAATAAATGATATATATACATTGTTTAAATATTCTTATTAATATATTAAAAATATAATGACTTATATGCAATATATATATTTTCTATACAAGATTATGTGATATATATTAACTGTTTTTGTATCGATATTATTGCATTTTCCCTTAAGAGTTGTAGCATTTCGTTCCTAGGAGAGAGTAATGCATATTTTTTAACAAGTTCATAATATCAAACTATCACTCAAAGCTTACAGCAGAAAAGCAGTGTTTTGATGGTTATATTACATGCAATTAGTGTTTTGCACTTACGAGAACAACCTGTCACTCAAATCTGAAAGCAAATATTCAGGGTCACGGATAATGAGACCAAATGAAATTAGTGATTGTCTGTGTGACCTGCCAATTAATGATATATTTAATTTATTAATCTCAATGACTCAATGGAAATAATTTATATAAATAAATACCAATAGTTTTATGGGATTAAAATTTAGTAGGAATTAATAGACATTAGTGGGAATTATTAAAGCAATGGAAATATTATATATAAATAAATACTAATAATTTTGTGAGATTAGAATTAACATTTTTGAAGCACAATCTTTCTGTTTTTAAACAAATACTAATACATTTTCTTTTAAAAGATACACTAAAAACTAAACAGCTTAATAATAACTACAATTATAGCCTATAATTAAAATAGCTTTATTTTTTAACATGATTTATTAAAACGTATATTGAAAAATAAAATAATTTTTGTCTCTAAATTGTATGAGAAAGAACACATTTCAAAAACATGTTTTGAGAATTAATGATACATATCTTAAATTTGTTAACTTAAATTTGTTAATTTATTTAAATTTATTAAATTTACTAATGGAAATATTATCTACAAAACAACACTAATTAATTTTATGGAGTTAAAAATTAACATATTGACATACATTCTGTTTCTTTTTCAATCAAATCATAATGGATATATTTTTAAAAGATAAGAAAACTAACAACATATAAAAAACAAAATTATAGATTCAGAACAATTCATTCAAAGATATATATCCAATAACAATAAACAAAAAGAAATATATTCAATTCCCATTTGGAAGATCCAAAAAGGCAGATGCCATTTTGTCTGTCTTCGAACAGCTTTTTAAACCATAAATAGTTTACACACCATAACAGAAATAAATGTTTAAATAATTTTATAATAGTTTTGAATTCAAGTATGGATGACACAGAAAATGTCAAGATTTATTCAGATATTTATGTTTAGAAATCAGCTGCTGTGCTTCAAAGCAGCTGTTCCAATTTAGTAAACCATTCAAGACTTCTGTAATGTTCAAATGCGTCACAGAGTTAAAGGCATGAATTATCACGTGGTACATAGTGGAGTAATGAATTAAGATTGTTTGGAAAACTGACGTTCAAATCTAAGAGGTTTTAAAATATATATACATTGAAGGAAGGTAACGAGGTTTTAAAGTAAAATATCTTTAAAGATGGATCAAAAAGAAATTAAAGTCTAAAAAATTTATGTTATGTTTATCGATTTTAATGCAAGCATAATTAATCCATTGGAAACAATTGTCAGCTGTAAATGAAATATAGTGTTCATTGTAAATTTAATGTGATTTATCTAATGTAATGCATTCAAAATCAATAAGGCATACCTAGAAAGTTTGCTTCGATTATGAAATTATTTATAATTTACTGAATTAAATTATAATTAATTAAATGCACTACAATTAATAAATTAGTGTTTTTGAATGTTAATAAGCATTTAAATTTAATGTTAAAAGTTGAATTGAATTTTTGAGAAAGAGTTGAATTTTTTTATTATATTCCTAATCCTTTGTAAATAATTATCTGTTGCAAACATAATTATTCCACTGTAAGTAATTGTCCGTTGTAAATGTAATTAATCTATTGTAGGCAATTGTCTGCTGTAAATGAAATATTGTGTTCATTCTAAATGTAATGTGATTTATCTAATGGAATGCATTCAAAATCAATAAGGCATACCAAGAAAGTTTGCTTCCATTATGGAGTTATTTAGAATTTAATTCATTTCATTCAACAGCAAGCTATTTAAGAAAATAGCTGTTAAAAATTAAATAAATTATAATTATTTAAATGAATCGTAATTAATTAAAAATTAGTATTTTTTGAATGTTAATAAGTATTGAAGTTTAATATTAAGTTAAGAGTTGAACTTTGTATATTATTATATTTCTTGTACATTGTAAATAATTGTCTGTTGTAATCGTAATTAATCTATTGTAAGCAATTGTCTATTGTAAATGAAATATTGTGTTCATTGTAAAGTAATGCGATTTAATCTAATATAATGCATTCAAAATCAATTAGACATATCCAGAAAGTTTGCTTCCATAATTTATTTCATTTCATTCAACAGCAAGCTATTTATGAATAAAACTTAGAATTTTTTGGTGTTAATAAGCCTATTAGTTTAACGTTAAAGTCAGAGTTGAAATATTTTTTATCATTATGTTTTGTAAATTAATTCAATAAACTTTTCAATAATTTGGTGATAGTTAATTTGTGAGGTCAATTAAATTACGAATAAAAGTTACAATAATTATAATTTATTGCATTTTTTTATTGAAAAACCATTATTAAAAACAGTAAAATAAACAGTGCGTGTTTTGTTTTGCAGAACAAATACATATTTCAATTTGTTATTTGTCAAAGTATTAATACGCTTCCTTAATATTTACATATTGATTATAATAAATAAGTTTTTAATTTATTATAATTTGGCTTTAACACTTGCATTTTATTAGAATTGTTTAAAGTTTAAATAAGATTATATATTAGTAAAAAATATATATAAATATTATATAAAATTATGCTTTTTACATATTTATAACATTTTATTATTAATAAAAAAGTATATTACATTATTTATATTATTTTCAAAATATTATAAATAAGTAATTAAATAATATTTCCTCTTATCAATAATATCCAAAATGAGTTTCGTAAAAATAAAAGCTTAAAATATAAGAGCTACCTGCTTTATTTAACGGAAAATATTTTTTGCTTTCCCCTTTTAATTTATTAAAAGATTAGTGTTTTTAAATATAAGAACATGATAACCTAACGTTATAATACTTAAACATCTGTTCTGGGTTAATTTTAGGACAGTGTAATTGAGTCTTAATCTTATTAACCTTAACATTAATGAAACCTTAAACTTGCCTTTAACCTTATAAAAACTTTAAACTTGAAAAAAAATTATAAATCAAATAAGAAACGTTGTTTTTAAGTTTAGTTGGGCATAAAAATTAACATGAAATATTTAAAAATAATAAAACTTGACGATTAAAAATCGAAATTACTTGTATGGCATTTCAGTATTGTCCTCTTGAAAAGCAGATGAACTCAATATACCCATTATATCCTTTGTCAGGTGTATTAGAAGAATGGAAAATAGATCAATAAGAATTGCTGCCTTTCATAAATCCGGAGCCATCCGGCAACCGGAACAAATAATTGCCTTCTGAAAGGCCGGAAATTGTCTTCTTTAATCAATAACACTGACAAGATAGTTCTTGAAGAAGAAGTGGTAATAAACAGCAACAAAATCAGTTTCCTGAAGATGTGTACAACTTATTTCATAAATTTTAATGAGTTCTATAATGCTTTTTTCTGTCTAATTCAACAATGAAGTTTTTTTTTTTTTCATATTGAAAAATGCTGAAGTTAATGATTCAATAACATAATTGCACTAAATAAATACAAAGTAAAATTTATCAAAATATTTCGAATTAAAAAAAAATTATTTATAAGAATTTTTAACTTCCTTGAGATTGTAGCATTTTTTTCCCAAGGGAAAAGTTGTAGCATTCCTTTTCCCAGGAGAAAGGAATGTACATTCTTTAACAAGTACATAATTATATAATAACAACCTATCACTCAAAGTTGATAGCACATAAGCAATGTTGTGTATATTATATATTAGTTATATTACAAGCAATTAGTGTTTTGTACTCATGAGAACAACCTATCACTCAAATATGATAACAGATTTTCAGTATCATGGATAATGATACATCATGAAATTAGCGATTGTCTGTGCGACCTTCACAGGTCGAAACAATTACAGATGAAATATGGACTACACCATGAGTTGTTGCATCATGATGGGGGATAGACCATGGGGTGAGAAAGTGTCTACTACAATGAGAAGTGAAGGAAGCTGCCCCATCCCTCTTGTCGGATTTTCTTAAACGGGGATTTTTGAGAGAGAGTGTTCTAGAATGAGTCGACCAGAAATGTTTTTTACTTTTTCTGTGAAGGGACTGAACAGGCCGGAGATTCCGCCTGTTTATAAAGTGAACCCCTTGTGGTTTATGTATATATATATATGTATAATTCTTGTAATTCCCATGAACGTGAAAGTGGCTCTCTTTTGAAGCCGTTATAGGTCTACTGTAGACCGAGACGTTCCCGTGTCTTTTGTTTGGTGCTTACGATGCGGGTGGCTCAGTATGATCAACCAACTTTATGCGTCCTGTTATAGGATCCCTTCAAGGTTACCCAAATGACTGCTTAAATCTTCGATAATGTCGCAACAACCTTATTGGATGTATTTCCAAGGAACAGCGACATTGATGTTGTTGTTGTCGTATCCCCTGCAGAGTACAAGGGAATCAAATAACATAGTGTTCCTGAATAATACTGGCTATGTTGATTGTCTAAATCCGCTTCCGAGGGAGGGTCCAGATAATGCATGGAAGGCTGCAAGAGCTGAACAATCAAAGATGTGATGAGGAGTAAGCTCGACATCAGGTCAGTTGCCACATTTTTGGTATTTTTAAATACCAGCAGCAGAAACTTTCTTTTTATAATAAGAAAACATAAAACCGTTTCCAATTGTTTTCCATTTTACACTATACTTCTGTGTGTAAAAACGCTCACAGTGACAGAAGTTAATGCTCATTGTCTATGAAAATTTAATTATTTTCAGACTTGATAAGAAGGAAACCTGAATGTGGTCGATTTTTTAAGGGTTGATTTTTTTTTTTTTTTTACTGTTTTATATTTTTATTTCGCAAAATAAAAGCATTTATTAAAACAATACATTTTAATTTAATTGTCTAAAACACATTAATATAACGATTTTGATAAAAGAAAACTCATGTTAATTTTTACAGCCAAAGACATGCTAATTTTGTGACTAATTTTAAGGTAAATTTCTTTGAATAACAACCTTTTGTACAATAAAAATGTTCAATTTTATGAAATTGTAAAATAATAATAATGCAGTTTCTTAATGGGAATAATTTAACAAAAAATTTATTTGAGACAAAAACAAATTTCCAGGACATTTTAAATATTTTACTTGATTGGAGCATGATTTTATTATTTATTTATTTATTTGCTTCTGAAAATCCTTTTTATATTTAATAATAATAATATTTTAATGAAATAATAACAATATAATAATAATAACAATAATATATAATAATAGTAATAATAATAATAATAATATATTTAATAATAATAATATTTTTTGATAGCAATATTGAAATATAAAAAAAAAAAATCGTTAAATTTTAAAATTTATAGGATGTTTTAACAAACATGTGCAAAAAATAAATTAATGGTTTCAGCTAATTTGCTACAATACACGTGAGAGTTTAAAAACTTTCCACATTATTTTACATTTATGTCTATCAAAGTTTTGACAGCCAGAAAAAAAAGTACAAAGGTAAAAAGTTTAAAACTTTAAGCTTCTTTTCATACTTTTTAATTTTCTTAACTATAATTATCTTGACAAAGAAAAAAAAAAAAAGACTGGAACAAAATGAATCCTTAAACTATTAACGAATGCTTCCAATTTGTTAAATGGTCACCAACCGTTGTTAACTATTAATCCATTACCATAAAGGCACACACTTTGGAGCTTACGATAACATTAAACGTAGAAGAAGAAGAAAAAAAAAAAATAAACGAAATTACTTTTAAAAACTGTAATTCAAAAGGGAGAGAATGAGAAAAAAATAATTAATTATCTCTTTTCAACACAATCTCAATGAGAAAATGCAGACATTCATCCGAGTAAAAAACAGCGAGTTTGAGGTATGAATAAAAAAAAAACAGATTATATCCGCACGGGGATGCCGAGAACTGATTATATCCGATGACAAATTGCGGAAGTGTGCTTTTTCTGATGTATTGCGGATATCATCCGATTGATGGATGCATCCACGAATTACCCTACTTAACCTTTATCGAAAGGGGATAGAGTTCTTCTTCTGGAAAAAGGGGAAGGATGTCAAAATCTGTTTTTAAGTTTCCCCACCAATCTCTGCCAGAAAATATTCAATTATTGGATGTGAAGTTTGGGACTCCATTGAAATAGATATCGTGTTATTCTGTTCATTAATGTATCTACTTTACTTTAGTTCGGTACAATATATATATATGTTATTTTTCGCATTATTGTATTCATATCCTCTTATTAACTTATTCAATCATCATTATGAATTTGAGTTCAATATTTTTTTTTTTACCGTGTTGTCCTTTATCTTTTTATAAAGGATAACACGGTAAAGAAAATATCGACCGGTTAAAGAATTCGCCAAGCTTACTGATTACCTTACAATAAGACTAACATTTAGGTTAATCAACATTGGTCTCTGATACTAAAACAATTTGTACATTGACCCTTGTACAAAGACCCCTTGTATAATGAACCTTGTACATTGTCCCTTGTGCAAAGATTCTTTGTATAATGATGCTTGTACACTGACCCTTGTACAACGATCCCTCGTATAATGATCTTTGTACAAAGACCACTTGTATAATAATCCTTGTACTTTTATCCTTGTTCAAAGACCTCTTGCACAAAAACCTGCGATATAGATTTATCATGGTTATATTTAGTGTAAACAAGTAATTGACCAGGAAACTGATATTCTCTACTTCAGAATTATGATATTCTATTTACCAGACCTCCCTAAGCTTGAATTCCAGTAAATGTCATATAGAGAGACATCCAAAAGATAAGACCAACTTTAAAAAAATAATGATTGGAAAACTAATAGAAATAAAAGATACCATTTTCACAGAAAGGAAGTAATATATATATATATGCATAATGAACTAGTTACTAGTTATCCAGTAATAAATAAAGAGCAGCTTTAGCTGAAAACGTCACTCTTATAGTTAGTGGGCAGTTGCAATATTTCTGGTTGCTGTTCGTTCTTTTCTTGTAAGCAATTTCTGCACCAGAAGAATGCAGCTTAAGAACCCTCGCATATTTGTGTGCTTATAAACAATGTTACGCTCAAAACTTGAGGAGAACCATGCTTCTCAGTAGATTCTTTACTCGTGTATAGCCATCCAAATCTCTTAACAGTGATCCTTTGGTGATATATAACTATATGAGTCTCTGGACATTGATACTTTGCTCCCGAAAAGCCATCTTGCCACACCTTAAGATTTTAAGTTGTAAGAAAACCTGAATTTATAACTTTACCTTGAAACACGAGCGTTCGTTGGCAACATTGAGATAGATTACGATAACATGGGTATATCCTATTACAGAAAATTTGTATGCTGTCTCATCTTACTACTGCAATGCCATAAGATGGATGGCGTATTGAACAAACATTAGTCCTTAATTTGCCTGACTTATTATCCTATGTAACGCATGATTGTTCGAGTGAAAATATTATCTGTCATAAATAATTGAATCGTTTTAGCAAAAATAGTTTTCTGAAAAAAAAAGAAAAAAATCCTATCTCATTTACATTTTATATTCCCAAGCAGCAGTTTTTCACCTATAATAATTTTCGATTTAATGATTTTTTAAAGTTTATCTCGACTTTGGCATATGAATATTGCATACGAGTAATTATTTTCAATATGCGATGATGATGATGGCCTGATGGCAGAAGGACTAGCGAGTTTATGGTTAGAGTTAAGACGGTTCCTGTTTGTAGTCGTTCAGAATCTAATTTAAATCATAGACACTGGTCTAATATGACTACTACTACACCACACCATATCATTGTACCTAGAGCTGAGTTGCCCCTATGCAGTTTGGGAAGGATGGGAGGGAGAAGTCTGACTGGTCTCTGTCACTCTTTACAGTCATATGAGACTGGTATCTACGCCTTAAAAGTGATTCCGAACCACCTCAAAAATACATGGCACAGCCGGGACTCGAACCCGAAACTTGAGGTACCGGGCGCAAGAGCGCTATCCTCTTGGCCATCAGGCCCCAGGCGTCTAACATGACGTGTAAAGTGTTGGACGTAGGGCTGACAATGGTTGAAAGAAAACATCTGCTGCCTCGAAATCTGCCAGTAGACAGACAGCCTTTCCCACCATGGGGCTGTTAAGAAAATGAAGAAGAGGAATAAATTTTAATAAAAACATAAAAATATTTTTAAATCATTTATCAATCACCTTAAGTACTATTTGATAAATTTCTTATTTCAGGAAAATATCGGTATCTACTGAAACGCTATATAAAAAATAAAATAAATAAGACGTTATATTCTTGAAATAACATATTGATCTGAAAGGCAGATATTAAAGTTATAAAAAAAAAAATATGCTCTATTAATGAATATAAGAGGTCGATATAGATTCAATGTTATTTATAGAAACATAACTTGTTTCCTCAATATACAAATTTATTTTTTTAACTCATGGGAATATGCTTTGATATCCAATAACACCTACTTTACAAAATGCTTTCTTTGAATATTTCCAACATCAAAAATCGCTTCTACTGAAAGTTTGATATCTGCAGAACCGATTCGTATTTCAACAACAAAAAGAAATGCAATCAAAGCAAAAATCCTCTCGGATATAGGATTGTAGAAAAGGAGAAAATTCACATAAAAATAAATGTATATTATTTGTATTGTTTCACTTCAATGTAAGCAAAGATTGCTGGGTAAATTCGCTTCGAAAAACAAATGCAATCGTAGTTGAAATTGTTTTCCTTCTCTTGATTTGAAAGTAACGCTATTCTTTTATTTAAAGTAATCAAATATAAAAAGTAATTTTTTATAGTAAATATTTAAAGTAATTTTTCTATATTATTAACGATGCAAATACATCTATGGACTTTAGATCAGTTGTCATTTTAAAGAATATATATATGAAATGATTATGCAGTAAGGTTTTTGCAAATGGTTGTATAGACGAGCAATTTATAATAAGATAAGCATAAAATATGCTAGGTTTCGCGTTCGAGTCCCAGAGGTTCCATAGATGTTTGTAGTAGTTTGGAATCCACTTTAAATCGTAGGCCCCGGACTCATATGACCGTTGAGCGTCGGGCTGACATCCCTAACCTGAAAAAAAAAACATCTCCTGTCTCTAAATCTGCCAGTAGGCAGACGTCCTTGGCCGACCATGGGGCTGTTGCCCACTGAAGAAAGAGAAGTATAAAATAATTTATGTTGTAAAATCGCGGAGAAAGGCCCTGCCAGTCAAATACTTACCGATCAACCCAGAGCTAGTCACTCGCCATCAGGCCCCAATGTATTCATTAATAAAAACAATTTATTACATCTGAATTTATTGAGAATATTCAATTAAATTTAGGTATAAATGCAATCGTTAAAAAAAATTAACCCAAAACGTAATCATTTAGAGAAGTCTTACACCAGGAATACATTGTTCAATAAAACAGATATAATTACTTCCACCAAGTGGCACTAATCTTAATTTCTCCACCGAAGTTAATATGGTAAAAGAAAAAAAAAAGTAATCTCAACTATTTCCAAACTCAGTGCAAAATCTATTCCAGGCTCAACAATTTCCTGTTGTGTGCTTGGAGAACGGTTTCCAGCAAATTCCTATCGTTATTTAATGCATCGACCGCCTGTTGTTGGGGAAGGCGAGGACCCCCAATTAGATTTGGGTTACGCCCGCGGCACTGCAATTACCGGTCCCATATACGAACTACTGCGATAAATCATCCGAAATTAGAAATGGCATCGAGGAATGGATGTTCCCTGCTCGCGAACAACATCCACAACAACAACAATAAAGTTGGGCGAAGGGGTTTGGAAGGGGGGAGTTTGAGCACGTGAATTCTTCTGGAACAGAAGACATGCTGCTGCGAAGTCGAGTTTGTCAGAAGGGGTGGTTGTAATCTTCAAAATAAATGACTTGATTGCATTGGATGACCCTCCGGCTACGTGTGTCTGGATGCTGCTGATGTGATTCCTTTTAAATGCAAGATCTTGAGGAATATTCATTTTTCCACTGGAAGATGTGCCACAAAAGCAGAATGCTTGATGGAGTTCTTTGAAGAATCGTGCTTATGGTAGGAATTAATTGGGTGGATTGGTTATGATTAATAAGAGCTGCTTTAAGAGGAGGTTTAAATGTGTGCTCATAAGACCATATATGACTCATTATCACTGTGCATGGTGACTTAATGATAATGCGCTCTACTCAGTGTGCAAGAGCGTGATGGTTTAAAATCCTCTACTGACAAGAATTAAAGTCTTTTTATTTTGAAATGTTTGGTGATTTTTAAATGCTTAAGTTTAGTCTAGTGGTATACTTAGTTAAGTTTTTTTAAATCTTGAAGGAAGTATGCATGTTAGTTTTAAAAAGTTTTGCACAATGTAATTACAATAGGGTTTTCCATCCTGCTACTTAATAACATTGTGTATTTTTAAACTAATATAAGATAAATTTTAAAACAACATGAAAAAAATGAATACTAAAGTAATAAAAGGCAGGCATTTGTGTTTACGGGCGACGCCATGTTTTATTAATCCTGTCTCATCCAAATAATTTACACTTTAAATTAGAATTAAGATCTGCCACTAAAAGCAGAATGTTTGATGAAGTTCTTTGAAGAATCGGGTTTATGGTAGAAATTAATTGGGTGGTGCAAGATTAATAATAGCTGCTCTAAGAGAAGGTTTAAATGTGTGCTCATAATGCCATATATGACTCATTATCACTGTGACTTAATGAAAATGCGCTCTAGTCAGTGTGTAAAAGGGTAAGGTTTAAAATCCTCTACTGACAAAGTTAAAGTCATTTTGCTTTGAAACGTCTGGTGATTTTTAAATGCTTAAATTTAGTCTAGTGTTAAGTTTTTGGAAATCTTGAAGGAAGTATTGTTAGTTTTTAAAAAGCGTTGCACAATATAATTACAATATTTTTTTCATCTTGCTACTTAAAATTATTGTGTATTTTTATACTAATATAAGATAAATTTTAAAATAGTGTGAAAAATTAATACTAAAAATAATAAAAGTCAGACATTTGTGTTTGCGGGCGACGACATGTTTTATTAATCCTGTCTCGTCCAAATAATTTACACTTTAAATTACAATTAAGATTCTTTTTTTTTCAGAAAACGGTAGCAAACAAAATTAATTCGAGTTTTTTTTTTTCTTGGGATTGGTATTACACTTACGTATGCCACAATTTTTATGTATACCACATATTTATCACAATACTAACACATAGGGGGCTGGAGGGGGTGAGTGGGAGTTGAGTGCGTGAATTCTTCTGGAACAGAAGACATGCTGCTACGAAGTCGAGTTTGTCAGAAGGGTGGTTGTAATCTTCAAAATAAATTACTTGATTGCACTGGATGACCCTCAGGCTACGTGTGTCTGGATGCTGCTCATCTGATCCCTTTTGGAATGCAAGGGATCAGATGAGCGTCTTGAGACATTAATTTTTCCACTGGAAGATGTGCCACAAAAGCAGAATGTTTGATGGCGCTCTTTGAAGAATCGGGCTTATGGTAGGAATTAATTGGGTTGCGCAAGATTAATAAGAGGAGGTGGATGTGTGCTCATAATACCATATATGACTCATTATCACTGTACATTGTAACTTAATGATAATGTGCTCTACTCAGTGTGTAAGAGCGTGAGGGTTTAAAATCCTCTAAAGTCATTTTGCTTTGAAATTTATGGCGACTTTTAAATGCTCAAGTTTAGTCTAGTGGTATACTTAGTTAAGTTTTTGAAATCTGGAAGAAATTATACATGTTAGTTTAAGTATTGCACAATATAACCATAACAAGGCTTTTTCCTACTACATACAAATATTTCATACTTTAAATTAATATAAAATTTTTTTAAACCATATGAAAAAATTAATACTGAAGCAATAAAAACCAGGAATATGTGTTTAGGGGTGACGTTATGTCTTATTAATCCAGTTTCGCTCAAATAATTTACATGTTAAACTACAATTTTGATTTTTTTTCGGAAAACAGTGGCAAACAGAATAAATTCGAGTTTTTTTTTCTTCCGGATTCGTACACGACGAACACGTCTACACAGTATGTATACCACAAACAACAACATATTTACTATAATATAAACACAATACAAACACCGACTGTCATTAAAAAGAAGTTTTCCCATCGAGAAGGGCTTTTAAACGTAACTATTCTACATTTAGTTATCATATTGGAGAATTTCAAAAGTAACCTGGAAGTTGATGCCAGACGTTTATACAAGTCATTGCCATTGAGTCTCCTAGTTTTTGAAAGTTCCTATTTCACCAATCGTTGCCAATGGATTTGAATCTGAACTTTTATACCAATTTAGTGTCCATACTACCATTAGGTCATAAGCTGAGCAACTTCAGCTAATGTAACAATGCTTTATAAGGCAAAGTTTTTGCATGGCAACACAAAATTGTTATAAATAAAAACATGGTTAATTCGTTTTATTAAAAAAGATTTATAAACCGAATAGTGTAAAAATATATACTGCTGACAATAAAGGGAGTATACAAGGTGTATAAGAATTGTACAGATAATTGTTATGAAAAAAAATAAACCTGAACGAAATAAAATAACAAAAATGCGTTGTTTGTACATGTTGCGACAACCGGTAAAAAACTTTGTTTATGCAAAGTTTATATTTATAAAAGGGCATTATAAAAGTTATTTGTAAAGATTTAATAAAAATTAACGGTTACATTTCATTGAAATTTTATTTACAAACAGTTAACAGTTTAAACTCATCGCTGTTTTTAATAGTTTACTAAACTCATAAACAACATAATTAAAAACTATCTAAACGATTACCTAATTCCTTCAAAAAGTCATTTTCTCCATATTTAAATGAATATTTTTATTATGATTCTCGTTTTGAAATCGTATTCATGCAGAAAAAAAATATTCACATAGTTTGGTTTTTGATTGTCTAGTCAGTTATCTCTTAATATTCAGAAATTCTGACAGCTCCTTCTAAAAACAAACCTTAAAATACCTCTGAAATTCTTAATTGGATTTTAAATTTTCCTTTACAAGTAAAACTATAAAGAACAAAAAAAAACTTCTTTTTTAATAAATGAAAATATTTTGTTGTGGTATTATTTATCCGCTTTTTTCTTACAATAAAAACTTAGCTGTGCTATATCCTTTTTTTTTCATATTTAATTGAATATATATATGTAGGAAGATATTCATATAATGAGAGTTACTCATAATTTGACAAGAATAGAAGCAGGTAATAAAATAAGATTTTTATAAGTTAAAATTCCATGGTCGCATCTTCTCCGCATTTGATTTAAACAGTATATTTGAATAATAAATTCTACATGAAGAAAAAAATAACTATTTAATTTTGTAAATTATCATCAATAATATCATAATTTATAGGATTAAATAGTAATATATATTGAATGAATTTTCGAGCGACTTTTAAAAATTAAATTGTTTTAAAATTAAAATTCCATTAAAAATAAAAATAAACATAAATAACATAAATTAAAATGTTTCATATACAATAACACTTCAAATTACACGACACATGGATCCGAAGAAAATCGCGTAAGTCGGATACAACTATATATATAAATGCAAAAAATTATATTTAATTGAGACTAAAGACTAAGAAAATAAAAAATTTAGTAGAAAATGTTTAATAAAACTAGAATCATTTTCAAAATTCAAAAAGTTTTTTTAAATTCAAAATCTCCACAATTAATTTGAATATTATTTCCTTAATAAAAATTTACGTAAATAAATTTTAATACTTTTAATTAAATTAATAAATTCATCACTCAGTATAAATTCTAAGTTTTATATCAGGAAATGTTGTTTCTTATCCCACTTGGTAGACAGCAATATCTAGACGAAGACCATCGACCCCACCGTGTGTGGCCTCATGGAAGGAGGAGGAGGGAGGAAAGGAAGGGGCAGCTTCTGTTGTGATGGAGCACCCGTAGATAGAAATTGATTTGGCTCAATGAAAGCTGATTTTTAAGGGGTAGGGTTGTCAGCTCCTACAGTCATATTAGACCAGGACCTACTACTTGAGTGGAATTCGAACCTCTATGCGAACGCTGGGCATCTGCCAAGCCCTCTACATCACCAACATCAGTTCCTCACAAAAACGCTGTTTACTCGTTTAACTACTACAGGAGCATGCACTGTAACCTTAGATATACTTACGGTTTTGCGGGCATGTAACCACCACGGCGTTGGGATACTTATTGAACCACTCTGCGCCACCTGATTCTCATGTCTTACCATGTCATAACTTTGCGTTCTACAGGTTTTAAAGAGGATTCGAGCACCTAAAGAAAAAAAGTCTTATTACTGGCACTCATGACTCAGGAGCAGAATATCATGAAGCACACTGAGCGCCACACTACTCAGCTATCAGGCCCCATTTTACTTAGCATGTTAATTTTTTTTTTGCTTTGTCGTAATCAAGAACTGCATAACTTTGAATTTTCATAAGTCATACCATTTTATGTATAAATATAAAAATTTTAATCAGAATTTATTATTAACACAATGTGTACTCAAGCCATTATGTCAAATTTCAAATTACCATGTAACAGCAGAGATATATATGGCAAGATCCATCTTTACCATTCTAACCAAACCCATCCCGAAATGATGCCAACCATAATGCCATTTAATATCTCTGCTAACTGAAAAAGTCAGACAAAAGGTCTGTTTAATTGTCCCTAGCACAAATACAGATCCACCACAGGGGGATCGGCGCCATTGCCTTGTGATTGAGTCACCGTGCAGGACCTGCGTTTCAGATAGAATGGCTAATCAGGAGGCTGCTGGGGATGGACTATCATTTGGTGGTCAACACTGAACTGGCTTGTAATTAATGAAGCCATTACTGTAG